>JASDQU010819151.1:4674-34757 GCA_032191745.1 Picea mariana | reverse complement strand
GATACTCTATGAAGAAGTTATGATTGTTTTACCTGGAACACCTTCTTGAGACTAGTCAATAGGACTAGTCAGATACCCTATCTTACACAGGGTGTATCTACAAATTTAAGATGACCCAGAAGCTAAAATTTTTACCACAGATACATTACCAATTTCTATAAATTTCATCTAGAGTTAAGGGTCTGAAACGTTACAGAAAAATTTTTATAGAAAAAATTTCGCAATGACTCATTTCAGGATGATTCCAGAACCCTATCTTGTACAGGTTGTATCTCCGAAAGTATAAGGCCTAAGGAGCTGAGTTTTGAACCCAACATACCTTGATCCATCTTCTAAATATCCTCCAAGCAGTTCCTTCTGAAACATTGTAGAAAAAAAGTTATAGCGAAAATCCCATGGTGTCTTAGATGTAGCAGCGAAACCCCAAGACCTTGAGCTCTGATACCATATGTTAAGAACCAAACATCAATATAGCATAGAAAAACCTCAGGAAAAGTACTCAACACCTTGAAAAAGAGATAATTTCAGATAATAAACCTCTTCGAGGGGGCAACCTCCTTTAACCCCACTTAAATGTTCAAGTACAAGATGATTCAAAATGAAAATGTCTCCTTGGTATATATAGGAGACTAGGAGGTATAATTACAAATAATGGCCTAAATCCGAAATTATTAAAATAAAATTACTAATCTAAATTACAACTAATGGCCTAAAGCCGACATAAATAAAATAGCATTACTAATCTAATATTCCCCAATTAAGGGGTAATGAGCCCATATTAGGGCTTAACACAAGCAATGTCAGAGTTCACCAATACCTTCCATACCTTGCGCACCAAGTTGGGTATCAAATATTTTGAGCGGCATTTAGGTCTGAAATACTATGGGCCTCTACATAGATACATCCAAATTGAGATGGAGTTTTTGGACATCTCATTGCTGGGAGCTACCTATCGATATGTTGTTAAAACCGAGTAGAAATTTAGGCACCAAAATAAACGGGAGTTCAAGTCTGCAAATATACAACAACCAAAGTATGATAAGGATGGCCCTAACAAACAGCCTCCCAAAAATTAGTCTGAGCCACAGGAAAAGAAGGGTCACAGAAAGACGAAGAAGGACACTAGAAAGTGGTGTGATTTTCACAAAATCCCCTAGCACAACATCGATGAATGCCGCTCAAAATAGTCATTGGTGGCCAAGATCAAATAAAATGATTTGAACCCAGATTCGGAATCTGATTCAGAAAATAATGGGAGAAGACATATCATCGACACATACCCCACTACTACTGTCACACCTGCAACAATTCAACCAGAAGAACCAACAGATCTTGAAGAGGGGGAGCATCTCTTCCATTCACATATGTGGGTGAAGGAGAACTCACTGCATTTTATTGTGGATATCGAAAGCCAAAATAACCTCATCTCAGCAAAGGTCGTCAAACGATTGGGATTATTGACAACACCACACCCGCAACCATACAACATCGGGTGGCTTCGCCAAGGACAAGATCTTCATGTCAGCCAGCAGCTATGCCTGTCCTATTGCATCAATCCCTTCAAGGATGAGGTATTATGTGATGTTTCCCCTCTTGATGTCTTTGATGTTCTTTTGGGCTAACCATATATGTGGAAATTTCATATTTTTTATGAGTCTCAACCCTGTAGTGTCATTGTTACTCTAACGGGTCAGATATACAGGATACCAAAGGTTTTTTTGACTATTGTCCCACCAAAAACATTCTGCAAGGTAATATTTCATACTGCTAAATTTAGCCTCTTCACAATCTATTTGAAATATGAACAAAAGGACATTACAACCATTGTAGCTTTGGCCCAAGACCCTTCTATCCAATAGAAGCACATTTGCAGAAGAGAAAGAAGATATTGTTTCTTTACCTACAAGGGTGCCTCCACACTACCTAGTCAATCCAAGATACAATAGGTTGTTTGAATAGATTCAACCCTTCCAGCAACAGGTTCGTGACAGTCGTCCACAAACCAAGCAGCTCAACTTCTCCAGCAAGGCAAGCAACTCACTAAGATTCAGATTTAGCAAACGCTTTCCACTCTCCCCTGGGAACTCAATGCCATGGATACCATTGCTTCCTAAGGAGGGAGGATTGATCCAGGTGAATATCAGTGGCCACCCACTTATTCCAACTAGATCAAAACAATTTCTTTGCAACTTACTATTTTTAGTAGTTTCAAACTTCCAGGACCATTTTTAGGGCCTAAATGAAGTTTTTTGGGATAGAGAACCTCAATGATTGTCAAAGTCTTTTCTTGATCCCCCAAAATGAATCTCTTCGACAATACCTTTCTAACGAGCTATCATGCGCCCCAAACAGAGATCGTATGCCAAAGTTATGCCCCCGGGAAATTGATACACCAAACTACCCAAAACAGGGTCCACAAAAATGTTGAATTTTCGTCTTTCAGTGTTAGGGTTTTGGATTTTCTTTATGTTAAAAAAGCCTTGTTTATCACTCAACACACCCTAAAATATTTTGCGAAATTTATTTCTTTTTGAGTACCACTTATCATTTTTTGAACCAGAGTCAGTATTGTGGGATGGATGAATTTATATGGTGTTATTGAGTCTTGTTATTGGTTTTTTTTTTGTCTTGAAGTTGTTGACAGATTGATCTTTTTTAGTAACATGACATGAAAGGACTAAAATGTACATGGCTTAAACTTTTTCAACAGTTGTTGATCGACAATTTCTAGTCTATAATACATTTATTTAACATAGCCGATACGTTTTCGGCATCGGCGACATCCCAGATATAAATCACAAATGCAGACAACCATAAAAAATCACCAATCGTCGATACATTTTCGTCATCGAAAGGATAGGACATTGTAGCCAGGGATATTGTTTTAAAGAAAGTCACTGATGTCGAAAAACATTTCTCACGAAGAGGTCAAAATCAATAAGCCACGTGTCTTTGTCGTGTTAATAGTCTGTATGAATCGGTCTCTTCCCTGCATCATCTTTTGAGGTTCCCCATCATAGTTGTACTTCCATGTCAGCATTTCCACGTGAGCATTGTATGACGGTTTCAATTGGCATTGAAACTTTTTCCTAAAGGTATCAACAAAATATGTCTAAGGAAAATTGTCGATGTCGATTCACTCATTTACTATCGGCAGATTGATAGGTCACCAAATGTCGGGGTTTTTCATAGAACCTTCACCATTCTACAACAACAATCCTGGCCAATCCATGTTGTTGTTCCATTCAAAAGACCTTTTTTTTTTTCCAACGTCGATCATACTAGTTCCTTGTGAACACGAAAAGGCCTAGTGATTTGATGGGACACCCCTAGCTGAGGTAAGATAGATTTATGCATTTTGGTAGACAAATTAAATTTTCGCGCAACCAACACCACAATCCTGCGCGCCACCCAACCTTTGGAATTTGAATTCATAGATGAACTAGGAAAACCCTCTCCTACACCACCATCTTGCATTTCATTTAATCCTAAGCATGGTGTAGATTCTATAATAGATTGCACATATCACATTTGCACTCCCGAATTTAAGACTTGATGCGACAAGGTAAGTATATGTTCTGTTTAAATTTAGAACGTCATACCCAAACATGTTTTTTCGTTTGTAAATCACTTATCGCCTGAAGCAGGCGAAGGAGAAAGAGAAAGCATCGAGGAGGTTACAGCCCGCTCCTTGGCTTTGATTAACAGTAAGACTAGGTTAATTTATTGCAAGCAAGAGGTAAGCATTGTCTTTATCGTTTCTACACTTGCGATTGAGTCAATGAATCTTATCGAGGTTGGTTGGTTGCTCAATATAACATTCTTTTCTTTTCTGCAAGAACATTCCTCCAAGAAAGCCAATGACCAAGCACTCACCTAGAATGCCCAAAAAAAAGGAAGAAGAGGTCGTCAAAGGGTCTACATCGGGCACTACAAGAGAACTTGATTTTGTCTCAAAGATGAAATAAATTATCCACACATCCACCAAAAATAAATTTTCCCAACCTATGGTGTTCGTTGAAATAGAGACAACCGCTGGATCTAAAATGGTGCTCTCGCATTGGGGAGACTTGTATAGAAAACTCATCCAGGAGGATTACCTGGAGTTCACACCCCACAGCAACCCGAATGTCAAAATATTGGATGATCAAGTGTTCTCGAACATCATGAGGTCATACATGAACATGGTGGCTTGTTAGACCCCAATTCTTCCCTATATCGAGACTCTAGGATGGATAATCGACCACGCAGACACAGTGAAATGCACTATAAACAATGTGGAGGGTGAATGCATTAGTGTTTTCCTTCCATTTGAGGCAGAAAAGTATTATAAACTCAGGGACCCAAAGGAAAGGTTAAACACAGATTTCATGGCCAAATTTTATGAGTATCATGACACCAGTCGGTTACCAACCTCATGGCGGAAAGAAGACAAAAAATTCACAAACAGAAACACCAGCTGGTACAACATGATAAATCCCAGAGAACCCTACATGTATCTAATGGCTTTAATTTACCAATTATATGGAGAAAAGGAGTGCTCAAAATTTTTAAAAGATTGGATGCCCTTGGCATATACCGTGGCAATTTCTAAAAGTAGTTTCAAATGGGGAGCCATTATCTCCAAGCAACTGACTATAAATCTCCCACATGCCCAGACATCGAAAGAAGGAGAAGTTCCAATCTTCTACATGGCATCCTACTTGCTGGATGTAATCTGCGCAAGAAATATTTTCGCGGGTATGAATTTAAGTTGGCATATTGTCGAATTGCATGTACATGTTTATTTCAGTATCTTATGGGAAAATAGGTACAAAAGATCGTATGTCATGATATATTATGGGTTCATATCCAAGATATACTTCATTATTTTTAGAAAGGAATGCCCTAGGATTTTGGTGAAAGAAAAGAAGATGATAGATAAAGTTGGCCATTGGTACTTCAAAGAGACAAGCACCTATATCAGGGTTTTTGGAGATACTGGTGTGCCCCACCTACTCCTCATTCATGTCCTGAATCGTCTCATATTGGGAGAGATTTTTTACCAGACTATTTTACAAGGTTATAATGCTTCCCTGGTAAAGGATAAGAAGAGAGCTTATCCCCTATGGCTTTCATATAGGATTTTATATGGTCAAATACACTGTGCAAGCAAAACAAGAAGGGTTAAATCAGCTTGAGTATTGATTCCCCACAAACCACTTTTGCAAGCATGATCCGAAGGATTTAGTTCCCCAACACGCGTCGCAGGTATCCTCCTATTAGTCATATGCTCATGATAGTTTTGAAGATGAAATATTTACAGAGGGTGCCCAGGACTGGGAGGAGGTGCTCCATATAAATTCTAACCCCAATATGACCAGATTTAAATTGATGACTATGGATGAGTAGGTTTAAATGATAGAACTGATATCTCAACAAGCCCTCAGTTTAAGAGAAGAAAACAGAGCAGTAGAAGAAACAGAGGCACAGAGGAGGGGGGTGTTGTTACTAGAAGAAGTCGAAAGAGTTATACAAATATTTGGAGAAGATCCTCCACTCAACCCTTTGATGGAACCCTTGAGGATTACCCCGACCGATACAAGCCACCCTAAGGAGGAGCTAAATGCCTCACAGAAAATTCCACCAAAGGAGATCGTTGACCAACAAAATCCTAACCCCATGTCACCACAGGCAGGATCGTTAGTGACTACTACAACTCAGCGGAGTATAGCAAGAGAATCAAGTGGGACAGGTGTGCCTATTGTCGTCATAGAATTAATTACCATATATGACGATGAGGAAAGTTCAGAGGTTTCGTGCATAACCTCGGTACCAATCAATGAAGAGGAAGAACTAAGGGAAACATCTCCTCCAGCTTCCGACGCTTTGACCTAAAATCCCCAGGAAGGAAACCATGAGACACAGAACACTCTGGACACTGAATTTCTCGACCAATTGGGAACATAGCCTCAGAATGATAGCTCCAAGAATGACTTGGGTGCTGGTGAACAAGAAGAAGAATTGCAGCAGCCAAAAATCAGCATCTCAATGACCGAACCCCCAACTAATGTCTATCCTTTGCCTACTTCCCCATCTAGGACCAAGACTCCACCAGCCGACAAGCACTAGAAGGAGGAAAAATCACCATAACATATAGAAGTTTCCCCTGTCAAGGAACTAAGAGAACCTGCCATGGAACATCTCTATACGGCAGGAAGCCTAGGCAATACTTTGTCCTGGGGAGATCAATAGATTCCTGAACCAATAGATGAAATCATTGATATACAGGCAATTTCTTATGATAGGAAAATGAAAGTTGTAATGAGAAGAACTACCAAGAAAAGAAGGCTCACGCTCGATAGCACATTTCCCATAACCATAGAGGAAACATTGTTTGACACAGAAAATGCTAAGATGACTGAGCTATTCGGAGCAAGAATGGCTATAACCAATGCTACTTTGGACAAGGAAAGAAGGTATGAAAGGGAGGTAGCCACCATGAAGAAAGAATTGGACCATCTGTGACATCAAGAAAAATATTACCATAATTCGAAACAGGCAGTGGTACTCCTGAAGAGTGATTTATGAGAAATCTATGCACAATTCACTATTGAAAGAGATCTCTTACCTCTCGCATAGTTGATTTCTAAGAAGATACCCTCATGGGGCTGGAAACCTATAAAGACATGCAATGATGGTATGAAAAGGCACATCAAGCCTTAGAATGGATAGACTACATCAACGAAGTGCAGAAGGGATGAGATACAGAAGAGCATGGCATATGAGTGTTGATGGATAGCAACATCGCCTGAATAAAGAAGGAAGTTGAACACTGGGTAAGCATGGTCCAAAAACCTCAGCGGAAAATGCAGTAAATATGGGGAGAATGTGAGAAAATTTGGGAGAAATTCAATCGGGAAATGAAGAGCATTGACCTACCAGAGTTTGGTCCACCGGAAGATTTGGTCGATCTGCATGACATAGTTAAACAACATCAAAAGAAATACCCGGCATGGGAAGTGGAGATTTCTTAGATTTCAAGCATGATCCTGGGTCAAGTGAAGAAGTTCATGGAACCCCTGATTAAATCTCTTGCAGTCCTACAATGCTTAAGTGTCAAGATAATCAAGTACAAGGAACAGACAATAGAGATAAAAGAGGTCCTCCCCTCTCCGATGGATCAACATAGGTTTCCATATGCAAATACATGCGAAGATCTCTTCTTCAAGTGGTCAGAGTACAAGAAGAACAATCCACTTTAGTAAAACCACTAGATGAGCAAAAGAGAACAAATAGATAAATCTGCCACGTGGTGTTTTCTTAATTTAACACAACTATAGTAGCTATTTTTAGTTTAGTTATTTTTTGTTATAAATAAGGGCATCGACCTGGGACAAAGGGTTGATGGTTTTGGAGAGAAAGTCTTTTTCTGAAATTTTGTAAGAAAACTATTTATGTGCAAGTTACTTTAATTAAGAAGTTTTGTTTAGAACCAAAGACACTTATATCATCTAAGGAGTGAATGTGATTGGATCGAGGGGGATTATCTATGTCTTCAGATTCAATATTTGTTGTTGTATTGAGTAAGAGTTGTTGTATCTGTTATTTAAAGTTATCTGGTAATGCTATAATACAGTTATTTTATTCTAGTTGATGAATAGAAATCGATTGTGTTGACCTGTGATTGATAATAGAGCATCAAAAATTACTTTTCTTGCACTAGCTTCTTGTCACGTGTATGTTTTTCTTTTCTATAATTGTTATCTCATACAATGTTGAATGTCCACTAATCAAATGGTATTAATTTTGGTTTGAAGTAGTTTATATCTTCTTCGTCTGCATGCTAAGGTATAGAGGTTATCCTAAAAAACCTAGCCTTCTCCCAACACACAATTTAACTTCCCTCTACCATTTAGATTAAGATTTATCTTTCTTTGTTATAAATATTAGAAAAATAACCAAAAAGAGAATTGTCCAGCCTAAGGAAAGGTTTCATAGAAAAGACACATATGTCAATCGCGATAAAGCCCATCAATAATTCCAGCCAAATCACGAATCTAGAGAACCTTACCACTCACCAAACGATTACGATTCTAATTGGGCCTCTTAAGCGGATTTGGTTCATGTTATTGAGTTAATGGGACCTCGGACCCCTCAAAAGAATTAGTGCTAGAAGGAGGGTCAAACGAATGCATGGATAACAGTATTTCTTATAAAATATTTCGTAAATCCTATATATTCAAAACAGCCCACATGCATGGCTAGTCACTCTCAATACATCCCACATATAGAGAGTACTCCCGATACGAGTAAATCACCTCAAAACAAAGAAAAAGAACACATGTACCCTAAAATATCTTACGCTCTTCCCCACAAAGAGTTAAATAAGTTCAGAAGAATCACAAGAGCTTATGCCCAACAAATTGGAGCATTATGTTTAGCTCCTTTACTCCCTCGAAGAAAAAAAATATGTAGAACAGTTGTTGACACCCCTGACCAGGTATTTGTTCACACTGTAGAAGACCTGATATATTTTTCCCTTACTGAGATCGAACAACCCCTTAATCTGGTACCTGAAACACTAGCTGGTAACTACTCTGAACCTAACGATTTTGAGTCTGAAGAGGAAGGGTCTATCTCGGATCGCTCTGATTATGAATCAGAAGACATGGAGGATAATAACGATAACAATGGAGAAACCAAAAATCAACCTCAAGACAAACAACCATGGTTAGCCAGAGATTCTCTGGCAACCCGGAATGGGTGCATAACCTACCCAGACATCCAGAAAAATTACTGCCTAAATTTGACCCCAAAACCTCTAGATTGCCAGAGGACCATAATAAGAGGTTCATATTAGCTCTAAGATTGATGAACGTGCAAAACGAAGATGTTATGTGTAAGATTTTTCTTTATACCTTTGATAATTCAGCCTCGACTTAGTATTTCAACCTGCCAATTGGTTCCATAACTAGCTAGACGAAGTTTCAAAAGGATTTCTTGGACAAATTTGTCGAAGAAACTACCACAAGAACTTTGATGGTTGAAATTTTCGTCGCCACTATGAGTCCAAAAGAAAAGGTTAAAGATTTCAACCAAAGGTTTACCACCATTTTGAACAAATTTTAACCCAAAGCTAAACCTACCCAGGAGTTGCAAATTGAAGTATACGCTAATGCTCTCCTAGCTTATATTTCCATGTTCGTAAAAGGGGTTTCCAAACATACCCTAGACGAAAATTTTGAAGAAGCTAAAATGATTGAATTCCAAATGAAAGGATGCAAAGAATTTCAAATCTCACTAATAAAAAAGGAAACCCAACCTCTACCTAAGAGAGGATTTTTGTTAACAAGACCCCCGGGAAAACAAACCAAACAAGGTCCTGATAAAGAAGGAGGAGATCTAGAAAACTTGCGGTGTATGATCAATAAACTCTCCAACGAGATCATAGATATTAAAAGAAGTGTTGGGGAGGGAAACCAAAATCCAAGACCTTATAAACCCTTTCTTAAAATAAATCCACGCTTCAAATCTATAGAACCTCCCCCAGCTAACCTAAACATCGACTTAGGGAATGTAGCATCTAACTCTTTCTGCACATATCACCAAGAAAACCATTCAAAAAGAGACTACCCTCAATTGGTACATGCTATGAATCTAATGGAAAATCAATTCCTAGATGAATGTTCTCTAACCAAACAACCCAGTTGCTCGGTAATAAATTCCATCGATCAAGAAATTCAAGAGCCACCGGAAGAGACAACCATGTTGTTATGGGATTCCAATCACCTGATGCCTTTCAATCACGTCGTTGAAGTGCAGGGACTTCCCGTTGAAATTCTATCTATACAGACATGAAGTAAAATCCAATCAGTCCAAAGTAACCCCACCACTATGCATTTATCTAGAGGGATCCCAGTGATCGATCGCCCCAAACCCCTATTTTCCTTTCAAAAAAATCCCACAAACATACACACACAGGGAGCTCCTAAACTAGACTACAATGTGGTAGAAGACTTGAAGAAGATGAAGGCTAATGTGTCTGTCATGGACATGTGTAGGATCCCTCAACAAAAGGATTTTCTGTTGCAGCTCTTAAAATCAATAGATACCTCTATAACAAGCATTGATAAAAATGAGGTCCCATCTCCCACAGATTTAACAAATAAGACAAGTGTGAATGTGTGCTCTTTATACAAAAGGAGAAGGCCTATTGTTCCTCCTTTCCTCTTGACATTTGAATTTTTTAACAGAAATATACATAATTGCCTATTTGATTCAAGGGCATATTCCATTGTCATGCCATTGTCAATCTGCAAGAAATTGAACACAACCCCGCTCAAAAGTGATAAACACGTTATACAACTATATAGGACTCAGGTAAAGGTCATTGGGTAACTTAAAGATGTCATGATCAGAATGGCTACACACCCCAAATTTGTTCAAGTAATTGACATAATCGTAGTAGACATTCCAGAGGCCTATGGACTGCTACTTAGCCGAGACTAGTCCGATAAATTAAACTAATACTTTAGTACCAACTGGGCTCACATTTGGTTTCCATTAAAAGGACATACAAACATGATCTTGATTGACAGAGAAAGATATCTCAAAGATACCCTCACTAATTTAGAGACTCCAAATGAACCCTCATCAACAAAGTTCCCTGTATTAGGAAACTACTCATGTGATTTTGATTTCGGTAATTTCACCCCTCACGTGTCTGACATACCTCCCACACAAAAACCAAAATTATTTTTCAAGTAGACTTACTAGCATCCACAGAAGGAAGCATCCTCTGTCAGGATTCTCCATCAGGAGTAGTAGACAAGGAAGATGAAAGTGAAAAAATAGCTAGACATGAAGAAGTTAGTAATTTCCCCCCACAAATTTGGACGATGTACTTTGATGGTTCTAAATTTCAAGAAGGGTCAGGAGCAAGATGTATCCTCATTGACCCAAAGGGGAAATGAAACTTCTTATCCTATAGATTAGAAATTGAATGTACTAACAACACTGTTGAATATGAAGCTCTAGTCCAAGGACTAAAGAAGGCCATCGACTTAAACGTCAAAGAATTGAAAGTTTTGGGAGACTCTGAAATTATCATTAGATAAGTAAAGAATACTATCCATTGCAATTCACCTCACTTGAGAAATTACCAGCAAGAGGTACACAGGCTAATAAACAATTTTGAGGCTTTCAACATTACCATTGTTCCCAATACAAAAAATACTCGTGTTGATTCTTTAGCCACCGCAACCTCAAGATTATCTCCTTTAGAAGACTATTAAGCCTCAAGGTTTGTAATAGAACTGATCTACAAACCATCGGTGCCTAACAACATTTCTAACTGAAAAGTCTTTGAAGGGGATGAACAGATTGTATATTTCCTGACTAACCAAGATAATTTTAAGGATTTGGCCATTGATGATGAAATATTCCAAGAACTACTCACACAATCAAATCTCCACAAACAAAAGAAGGGAAAAGATAACTCTGATGACAAACCAAAGTTTCACACAATACCAAAAGGAGTGGCCAATCTGGAGAGCCTTTTTGACCTAAGGGAAAGATTTAAAGGGCTGAGGAATGCAAAAATAGGGAGCTCGTGCTCTATATACGAAACTATAAACCTAGGAACCCCTGAGAATTTGAATCATGTCAATGTAGGCAAGGTAGTGTCCAAGGAAGACAAGAAGGCTTATCTTAAACTATTTAAAGAATATCAAGATGTATTTTCCTGGTCTTATCGAGAATTAAAAACGTATCATACTTGCATTATCTAGCACACAATCCCATTAAAGTCTGGAGTAAAACCCTTTCAAAAAAATCTTAGGAAGTACCACCCATCTGTAGAACCCCTGATGTATCAAGAGTTGAATTAGATGCCAAGATTATGTTTCAGGTAAGACACTCGGCATGGGTAGTCGATATGGTGCATGTTAGAAAGAAATCTAGGGAGATCTGTTTCTATGTGGATTTCAGAAACCTTAACAGAGCATAGGAGAAGGATAATTATCCAGTCCCACCCATGGAACAACTCCTATAGACAATATTTGGCTCTGAAATTTTTTCCCTCCTATACGGTTTCTCGAGGTATAACCAGGTCTTGGTTTCAGAAGATGATCAATTAAAAACTACCTTTCGGACCAAGTGGGGAACCTTTGCTTATAAATACATACGTTTTGGGTTGATTAACACAGGAGAAACTTTTGAGAGGTCCATGGATGTATCTTTTCGGAGATTGATTAACAAGTTTGTGGTAGTCTATTTAGATGACGTAAAATTATACTCAAAAAATAAGGAAGACCACATTCAACATTTGAATTAGATCTTTGAAAGGTGTAGGAAGTATGGAATATATTTGAACCCTATAAAAATCATGTTTGGTGTAGAGAAAGGAAAATTATTAGGTCATATCATATCTCCATAAGGAATTAGCATCGACCTTGAACAGATAAAAGTGATAGCTCAACTCCCTTTGCCTCACAATAAAAATCCCATGCAATCGTTCTTTGGAAAAATCAATTTTGTAAGAAAATTCACTCCTCGTTTCTCCAAAACCATCAAGCCTTTACAAAGAATGATTCATAAATATGCATAGTTTAAATTGGATGAAGAGAAGAAAGGGGCTTTCAATAACATCAAAACTTCCATCTCCCAAGCACCAGTGTTACGAAGCCCTGATTTCAGCAAAGATTTTCTCCTTTATACCTTTGCTTCTGACCAATCCTTGGTTGTTGTACTTACTCAAAAGGATGATGAAAACAATGAAGCATCGGTATCCTTTATGAGCACTAACCTCCAAGGAGATGAACTGAATTTCCCCGTTATAGACAAACTAGCTTATGCATTATATAAAGCAGTCAAACATTTCAGATCCTACATCCTGAAGAATCACACCAAATTCATAGTACCTCATCCAACGGTCCAATCTCTATTCACTCATCAGGATATGGGAGAAAGAAGGGGAAATTGGATGGCAGTCATCCAAGAATTTGATCTGGACATAAAACTTGCCTAAATAGTCAAAGGTCAAGGATTGTGTAAACTGGTCATTGAACCCCAAGATCTTATTAGTGTAGAAGACCACGGTTGGGAAAATGAGTTGTCATTATGGTGCGGTGAAACCTTATATGTACCTCCCAGGCAAGAGTTCTGATATGGAAACTTGTCTTATCTCCTGCATCATGGAACTTGTCCGGAAAACCTAAACCCTAGAGAAAGGAGAGTCCTCAAGTTAAAATTCGCTCAATATCGCCTCATAAATTCTGTGCTTTTCCACGCAAACTATGATGGAATACTCAGATGTCTTGATCATGATGATGCATAAAACATACTCAAAGAACTCTAGCGGGTGGACATTTTGTAGGAGAAACCATGACTCACAAAATATTAAGGGTTGGTTATTATTGGCCTACTTTGTTCAGGGACGCTCATGCATATGCCAAGAAATGTAAATCTTGTCAAGTGAGCACCGGTAGGGAAAAGAGAGTAGCCATTCCACTCCATTCAGTGACCATATCCAGACCTTTCGAGCAATGGGGAATAGATTTCATAGGAGAAATTACCCCCAATTCTTCGAAACAACATAAGTATATCTTGACTGCAACAGATTATTTCACAAGGTGGACAGAGGCTATCCATCTCATACACATTAATGAAAAGGTAGTGATCCAATTTTTACAACAACAACTAATAACAAGGTTTGGCATGCCCTCCATCCTCATTTTTGACAGTGCTACCTACTTTTCTTCCAAGCGCTTGACAGAATTCACCCTTGATAAGGGAATCATAATAAGATATTCTACAAACTATTATCCACAACGGAATGGAGTAGCAGAGTCAACTAATAAAAACCTGGTGAGAATTTTAAAAAAGACAGTTGTTGAAAATCAGAGAAATTGGCATAATTTTCTTCATAATGCCCTGTGGGCCGATAGAGTAACACCTAAAGAAGCCATAGGAAACTCTCTATACTTTCCGGTATATGGGAAAGAAGCCATTCTTCCAAACGGATTGTACATTCCATCTTTACAGCTTGCACATGCATCAAGAGGTCATCCCTCATCCACTTTATAGCAAAGGATTGATACCCTTCTCATGCTGGATGAAGAAAGAGAAAAGGCTAAAGTTAATTTCATTGCTCATCAGTAAGTAGTTAAAAGATGGCTCAACAAACATACGGCCAGAGAAAAAAATTTCGAAGTAGGAGACCTAGTCTTGAAGTGGGATAAAGCAAACTAGTCCAAAGGAACACACTCAAAGTTCCAAAATCTATGGCTCAGACCTTTTCAGGTGGTCGAGAAGATCGGGGCAGGCACATACCGTTTGCAAATTCTGAGGGGCGAATCTGACACCCTCTCGGTGAATGGCTAAGCCTTAAAACAATACTTCTCCTAAAAAAAATGTCTTTTGATGTTTTGTTTGATTTTCTTTTTTTTTAGCATACATTTTGATCACGATGAGTGTGTGAGTTTAGGGAAAACCGACTACGAACTCCTTTCTATTTTTTTTTATTTTTTCTTGTTATTTTCTTTTAATTAAGTTGAATTCTGTAAAATAGTGGTTGATTTTAATAAATAGAGTAAAACAAACTCTACTCCTGACCTACACTCACATGTAAAATAAGAAATGTCGAGCAAGTACAATTTTCCAAACAATGATATTTGTCTTTGTAAGCATACTACCTAAGGAAGCAATGAAATATCTACCTAGTGGCCCAGTAACGCTAAATGGAAATATGGCTAGATGGAAAGAATCACATGTACCTATGGACAGAGCCAGGAAAAGCTCCACCTTAACACTTTCACCTTGTCAAAAAATAGATATCCTCCTCTCTGACTCACTGTTGGAATTTATGCTAGAAGAAAATGATCTATATTAAAAGGAGTGCAAAGTCTGAGAGGGTATGCAAATAACTATGTCGGGGCTATGGACGCTCCCTGGCAGCGGAGCAAGGTCAGTGATGTCGGGGTGACTCTATCAAGGCTATGCACGCTCGCTGGCAGCGAAGCAACACCATAAGAAAAGGAATGATAATTAAAATGCCTCACGCTAGTGGACGCCCTACCTGGCTCTTGTCTAGAAAGGTCATGGATTGAGGTCAAAAGGAAAGGGGGTGGTAAAGCTAAACCCCACATGTAGATCCTAATTTGTGAACCCAGGAACTTGTGTACACATCGATAGAAAAGGTTTTGTTGAAAAGGAATGGAATAAAGCCAAAGGGTTTTTCAACTAATTTGCACAGGTTAAGAACGAGGGAAGGAGCAGAGATTCTATTTTCGCCTAGAGAATGAGCACTCAACACACCCTAAAAGATGTTGCGAAATTTCTTTATTTTCGGGTACCACTTATCATTTTTTGAATCAGAGTCAATATTGTGGGATGGATGAATTTATATGTTGTTATTGAGTCTTGTTATCGGTTATTCTTTTTTGGCTTGAAGTTATTGACGGATTGATCTTTTTCAGTAACATGACATGAAAGGCCTAAAATGTACACGGCTTAAACTTTTTCAATGGTCGTTGATCGTCAATTTCTGGTCTATAATACAGTTCTTTAACATAGTCAATATGTTTTCAGCATCGGTGACATCCTAGATATAAATCACAAATGTGGACAACCATAACAAATCATCGATCGCCGATACATTTTCGGATTGGTGAACTCTGAGGGTCGAAATGACATAAACATTGACCGACACAAATTTTCGATCATCGATACGTCTTCGGCATCAGCAGGACAGGGCGTTGTAGTCATGGATGTTTGTTTAAAGAAATTCATTGATGCCAAAAAATGTTTCTCACGAAGAGGTCAAAATCAATAAGCCACGTGTCTTTGTCACGTTAATAGTTCGTATGACTCGGTCTCTTTCTTGCGTTGTCTTTTGAGGTTCCCCCTTGTCATATTTGTACTTCCATGTTAGCATTTCCATGTCAGCGTTATACGACAGTGTTAATCGGCATCAAAACTTTTTCCTAAAGGTATAAACGAAACAAGTCTAAGGAAAATTGTCAACGTTGATTCACTCATTTACTATATTTACTATCGATAGATTGACAGGTCACCAAACCTCAGGGTTTTCCATTGAACCTTCGTCATTATACACCAACAATCCTAACCAATCCATGTTGTTGTTCCAATCCATGCATTTTCATTTTTATTTTTTATTTTTTTTCGACGTCGATCATACTAGTTTCTTGTGAACACGAGAATGCATGGTCATTTGATGGGACACTCCTAGTTGAGGTAAGAATATTTTTTCATTTTGGTAGACATTAAATTTTCAGGCAACCAACACCACAATCCCACGTGTCTGCCAATCATTGGAATTTGAATTCTCCGATGAACTATGAAAACCCACTCCTGTGTCACCAGCCTGCGTTGCATTTAATCCTAATAATGGTGCAGATTTTGTAATAGATGGCACATATCGCATTTGTCCCTAATTTAAGACTTTATGCGACAAGGTAAGTATAGATTCTATTTAAATTTACAAGGTCATACCCAAACATGCTATTTCGTTCACAAATCACTTATCCCGTGAAGCAGACGAAGGAGCAAGAGAAATCGTCAAGGAGGTTACAGCCTGCTCCTTGACTTTGATTATCAGTAAGTCCAGGTTAATTTCTTGCAAGCAAGAGGTAAGAATTGTATTTATCATTTCTGCACTTGCGATTCAGTCAATGACTCCTGTCGAGGTTGGTTGGATGATCAAGAAATCCAATGACCAGGTGCTCACCTAGAATGCCCAAAAAGAAGGAATCAGAGGTCGGAAAAGGGTCTACATTGGGCACTGCAAGAGAACTTGATTTTGTCCCAAAGACGAAATCAGTTATCTGCACATCCACCAAAAGGAAATTTTTCCAACCTCCAGCGTTCAGCAACATAGAGACAAGCACTGGATCTAAAATGGTGCTCCTACATTGGGGAGACTTCTATAGAAAAATCATCGAGGAGGATTACCCGGAGTTCACATCCCACAACAACCCAGACATCAAAATATTGGATGGTCAAGTGTTCCCAAACATCAGGAGGTCATACCTGCACAGGGTGGCTTGTCGGACCCTAGTTCTACCCTATATCGAGACTCTAGGATGGATAATCGACCACGCAAAGACAGTGAAATGCACTATCAACAATGTGGAGGGAAAATTCATTTGTGTTTTCCTTCCAATTGAGGTACAAAAGTATTATAAACTTAGGGACCCATAGGAGAGGTTAAACACAGATTTTGTGGTCAAATTTTATGAGTATCATGACACCAGTCGGTTACTAGCCTCGTGGTGGAAAGAAGACAAAAAATTCACAAACAAAAACACCAGCTGGTATAACATGTTAAATCTCATAGAACCCTACATTTATCTAATGGCTTTAATTTGTCAATTATATGGAGAAAAGGACTGCTCAAAATTTTCAAAAGCTTGGATTCCCTTGGCGTATACCATGTCGATTTCTGAGAGTAGTTTCAATTGGGGAGCCATTATCTCCAATAAGCTAATTATAAATCTCCTACAGGCCCAGACACTAAAAGAAGGAGAAGTTTCAGTCTTCTACATGGCATCCTACTTGCTGGATGTAATCTGCGCAAGAACTATTTTCGCAGGTATGAATTTAAGTTGGCATATTGCCGAATTGTCTGTACATGTTTATTTCAGTGTTTTATGGGAAAATAGGTACAAAATATCGTTTGCCATGATTTGTGATGGGTTCATAGCCATGATATGCTTCATTATTTTTAGAAAGGAATGCCCTAGGCTTTCAATGGCAGCAAAGAAGATGATAGCTAAAGTTGGTCACTGGTACTTTGAAGAGACAAGCACCTACATCAACGTTTTTGGAGCTACTAGTGCACCCCACCTACTCCTCGTTCATGTCTCGGATCATCTCATATTGGGAGAGATTTGTTACCATACTATTTTACAAGGTTATAATGCTTCCCTAGTAAGGGATAAGAGGAGAGATTTCATCCCCTATGGATTTCATATAGGATTTTATATGGTCAAAGACAATGCGCAAGCAAAACAAGAAGGGTTAGATCAGCTTGAGTATCGATCCCCCACAGGCTTCTTTCGCAAGCATGATATGAAGGGTTTAGATCCTCGGCACGCGTCGCAAGTATCCTCCTATTGGCTGTATGCTCATGATAGTTTTGAAGATGAAATTGTTAAAGAGGATGCCTAGGATGGGGAGGAGGTGCTCCATAGAAAGGCTAACCCCAATATGACCAGATTCAAAGGGATGACTATTGATGAGCAGGTTGAAACGATAGAACATACAGCTCAAGAAGCCCTCGAGGTAAGAGAAGAAAATAGAGGAGTAGAAGTAGAAGAGGCATAGAGGAGGGGGGTGTTGTTACTAGAAGAAGTCGAAAGAGCTATACAAATATTTGGAGAAGATATCCCACTCAACCCTTTGATATAACCCTTGAGTATTACCCCGGCTGATACAAGCCACCCTAAGGAAGAGATAAATGGATCATAGACAATTCCATCAGAGGAGACCGCTGACCAACAAAATACCAACCCCGTGTCACAACAGGCAGGATCGTCAATGACTACTACATCTCAGTGGAGTATAGCAAGAGCATCAAGTGGGATGGGTGTGCCTACTTTCCTCATAAACTTAATTACCATATATGACGATGAGGAAAGTTTAGAGGTTTCATGCATAACCCCGGTACCAATCACAGAAGAGGAAGAACTAGAGGAAACATCTACTCCATCTTCTGATGCTTTGACCCCAAATCCCCAGGAAGGGAACCATGAGACACAGATTACTCTGGACACTGACTTTCTCAACCAATTGGGAACACAGCCTCAAAATGACAGCCCAAAGAATGACTTGGGTGCTGGTGAACAAGAAGAAGAAATGTAGTAGCCATAAATTGACATCTCAACAGCTGAACCCCCAGCTAATGTCGATCCTTTGCCTACTTCCCAATCTAGGACCAAGACTCCACCATCCAACGAGCATGAGTAGGAGGCCAAATCACCATAACATACAGAATTTTTCCCTTCCAAGGAACTAAGAGAACCTGCCATGGAACATCTCTATACGGCAGGAATCCTAGGCAGTACTCTATCCTAGGAAGATCAACAGATTCCTGAACCAGTAGATGAAATCGTCGATATACAGGAAATTGCTTATAACAGGAAAAGGAAAGTTGTAATGAGAATAACTACTAAGAAAAGGAGGCTCATGCTCGATAGCACACTTCTCATAACCACATAGGAAACGTTGTTTGATAAAGAAAATGCTAAGATGACTGAGCTAATCGAAGCAGGTATGGCTATAACCGATATTACTTTGGACAGGGAAAGGAGGGATGAAAGGGAGGTAGCTTCCATGAATAAAGAACTAGACCATCTGCGACATCAAGAAGAATATTACCAGAATTCTACATAGGTAGTGATACTCCTGAAGAGTGATTTCCGAGAAATGTATGCACAATTCACTAGTGAAAGAGATCTCTTTACCGCTCGCATAGTTGATTTCCAAGAA
The DNA here is from genome assembly GCA_032191745.1 of Picea mariana. NCBI lineage: Eukaryota > Viridiplantae > Streptophyta > Pinopsida > Pinales > Pinaceae > Picea > Picea mariana. The sequence goes on along the minus strand of JASDQU010819151.1, from coordinate 15,266 downwards.
GATACCCTCATGGGGCTGGAAACATGTAAAGACATGCAGCAATGGTATGAAAAGGCACATCAATCCTTAGAACAGATAGACTACATCAGCGAAGTGCAGAAGGGATGAGATACATAAGAGCATGTCATCCAAGTGTTGATGGATAGCAGCATCACCCGAATAAAGAAGGTAGTTGAACACTGGGTAAGCATGGTCCAGGAACCTCGGAGAAAAATGAAGGAAAGAAGGGGAGAATGTGAGAAAAGTTGGGAAATGAAGAGCATTGACCTACCACAGTTTGGTCCACTGGAAGATTTCACCGATCTACATGACATAGTTAAACAACATCAAGAGCAAGACCTGGCATGGGAAGCAGAGATTTCTCATATTTCAAGCATGATCTTGGGTCAAGTGAAGAAGTTCATGGAACCCCTGATTAAAGCTCTTGCAGTCCTACAACACTTAAGTGTCAAGATAATCAAGTACAAGGAATGGGCAATAGAGATAAAAGAGGTCCTCTCTACTCTGATGGATCAGCACAGGTTTCCAAATGCAAATACATGCAAAGATCTCTTCTTCAAGTGGTCAGAGTACGAGAAGAACAATCCATTTCAGTAAAACCACTAGATGAGCAAAAGAGAAAATATAGGTAAATCCACCACCTGGGATTTTTTAATTTAACACAACTTTAGTAGTTATTTTTTGTTATAAATAAGGGCATCGACCTAGGACAAAGGGTCGATGGTTTTAGAGAGAAAGACTTTTTTCTGAAAATTTGTAAGAGAACTATTTATGTGCGAGTTATTTTAATTAAGAAGTTTTGTTTAGAACCAGAGACACTTCTATCATCTAAGGCGTGAATGTGATTGGATCGAGGGGGATTATCTCTGTCTTTGGATTCAATATTTGTTGTTGTATTGAGTAAGAGTTGTTGTATATGTTATTTAAAGTTATCTGATAATGCTATAATACAGTTCTTTTATTCTAGTTGATGAATAGAAATCGATTGTGTTAACTTGTGATTGATAATAGAGCATCGAAAACTTATTTTCTTGCAATAGCTTCTTGTCACGTGTATGTCTTTCTTTTCTGTAACTGTACTCTCAGAAAATGTTGAATGTCCACTAATCAAAATGGTATTAATGTTGGTTTGAAGTAGTATTATGGTATTATGGTATTACTGTAGATCTTCTTCGTCTGCATGCTAAGGTATATAGGTTATCCTAAAAAATCCAGCCTTCTCCCAATACACAATTTAACTTCCCTATGTCATTTAGATTAAGATTTATCTTTCTTTGTTATAAATATTAGAAAAACAACCAAAAAGAGAACTTCCCAACCTGAGGAAAGTTTTCATAGAAAATACACATATGTCAATCACAATTAAATCCCATCGATAATTCCATCTAGATCACGAATCTGGAGAACCTTACCACTCATCAAATTCTTACGAGTCTAATTGGGCCTCTTAAGCAGGTTGGTTCCTGTTGGTGAGTTAAAGGGACCTCAGACCCCTCAACAGGACTTTATAGCCTCATTGTAATCATATTCTTTCGAATGTGAGTAGTCGTCACATCTCTTCTCAGAGATAAGTTGCCACCATTCTAGCGAGTCTTTCACTCTATATTTCTATAGTTTTGTACATTTCGCTCATTAATAGAAATTGTGTATTATTGTATCTATGTGTTTATGGTTTCATCTATAATATATTTTTGTTATATTATTGGATATCTGAGATATCTCTGTACATTTATTTATTATATCTCTATTATCATTTCGTGTTGAAAATAATCCAAATCAGAAACCCTAAAAATATGAGGAGGAAAAACCACAACACCTTGTAGCCTAGAAAATAAAAAAAAATGTGCACTTACACATTAGAGTTGAGGGAGAACTCTTTGGGACTAAAAAATATTGGATGAGAATTACTTGAATAAAGGTCCCTCTCATTAGGTGTAAAGAACTATACACCATTAAAAAAGGGGGAACCCTTTGGGTAAAGACCATAATTTCATTGAGAAACATGAAGTGCACTCCAGATCACGACTGGAGTTATTGGTGTCATGTTTGATTGTCTCTAACACTCCTAATTTTATCAACCAAATTCCAAAATAGTTAATGAATACAATCCATTTCAATGGGAAAACCTCATTTTACAATATATCCAATTCAGAAGACAAGATGAGATGCTTATACAAATGATTCTCCTTTAATAAAAATGAGAGAAAAAATGAGCATGGTGTAACCTCTCACTAATCCGACCTAATCATAACTAATAAACTCATAATAAATGAATGTTGGAGCCTTAACATAGCCCCTCTTTTTTTCAAGATCTTTTCCTTCAAAGCTTGTAATTGAAGATATTTCTTCATGAACTACTCATTTTCCCATGTAGCTTATTTTGGAGGCATATTCTTCCGCTTGATTAGATACTCCATAATGGTTCTATTCCGTAGAGATATAGAATGCCTATCTATAAGTTTTTCCAGTTCAAGAATCAACTTCCATTCTTCATTTAATTCTGGAAGTTCTATTTGAACTTCCCAACACCTTTTTAGGAGAGATACATGAAAAACCTTACGAATGCGAGAAGAAGGCAAATATAAATCATACACCACTTGTCCAATCTTGTGAATAATCTTGTAAGGTCCATAAAATTTTAGGGCTAATTTTTTTCTCTTCTTCTATTTGAGAATAGATTTCTTATGAGGTTGCAATCTCAAAAATACCCAATCACCCTCCTCAAAATATCTTTCACTTCGATGTTGATATGCTTGATGCTTCATCCTGTTTTGTGCCATTTGAAGGTTTTCCTTAAGAATTGTCAATGTTTCTTTAGTCTTTTCCATATGTGACTCTATTGCCTCCACTTTGGAATGGTCTTGCAAAAAATATGATATTCAAGGAGTTGGATATCCATAAAGGGCTTCAAATGGGGACATCTTAGTAGATGTGTGATAGGTGGTATTATACCACCATTCTGCTAGAGGAAGCCACTTCACCCATTGTGATTGATTGTATGAATAATAACAACATAGATAACCCTCTAAACATTTGTTAACTATTTCCATTTGACCATCTTCTTGTGGATGATATGTTGAGCTCATAGCTAGTGTTGTTCCACTCATCTTCCATAATTCTTTCCAAATTTTTCCTATGAATTTTGGATCTCTGTCACTTACTATTACTTTAGGAATACCATGAAGTTTATAAATTTCCTTCATGAATAATTCTTCTACTTGACTTGCCATATATATACTTTGAATTCCAAAAAAATGTGCATATTTTGTGAGTCTATCCACAACCACAAAAATGGCATCCTTACTTTCTGATTTCAGTAAACCTATGATGAAATCCATTGATATATCTTCACATCTTTGATTAGGTATGTATAATGGATGAAGTAACCCTGGAGTTTTTTATTGTTTTTCTTTTACTTCTTTGGAAAACTTGACATTCTCTTACAAAAATTTTATTGTCTTTCTTCATTCCTTCCCCCAAAAAACCTTTTTTGATCCTTTGATATGTTTTAAGGAACCTTGAATGTCCTGCCATCGAAGAGTTGTGAGACTCCCTTAATATTTTGTGCTTCAAATTTGATTGGGGACATAAAAATATTCTACTCTTGTACCAAAGAATACCTCTCTTCCATTTCCAATGTTCCATAGAGTTCATTCCTTCCTTAATACATTGTAATTTTTGTCTTGTACTATTGTCAGTTTTCCATTCATGGTGGGATTCTTCCAACCACACTGGAATGGAAGATGTAATGGGATATAAAATGTAGGCTTCTTCTATTTTGGAAAGGGCATCTATGAACACATTGTCCTTCCCCTTTTTGTATATTATTTCAAATCAAAACCTTGCAATTTTTCTACCCATTTTTGTTGCTCTTATGATGACAATCTTTAGTAATTAAATTTAAATCAATTTATTAATATCATTTAATGGTTATTTTATTATTTTAATATTTCTTCTCCTCCTTTCATTTTCCCTCCTCAACATTCACTCACCTTTCCTCCACTTTAAATACAAACCTCGACATACTCTTTTCTAACATATTAGCTTGATTGTCCCTGATGATGGGTGGAGTGTCTACTCGAAACGTTGGATGTTTCAAAACCTCGCACACAGTCTTAGCCACAAAATACTCTTAGCATGACAATCATTGCTCAAAAAAGTACTTTAGGCTATCATGGTCTATCTTGACTTTAAAATTACTCCCAATGATATATTTTCACCATTTTTTATTACATGTAAAATTGCTCCCATTTATTTTTCATATGTATATTTCACCAAGTCTTTTCCCTTTAATTGTTTACTTTATAAATCCAATGTCATCCCTTCTTATATCAATACTACTCCAATTCCTTGTGTAGATGCATCACATTCAAATGTGAATGTTTTTCCAAAATCAGGTGTTGTCAATAGTAGTGTAGAAGACATGGCATCTTTTAAGAGTGAGAATGACAAGGTAACCTCTTCATTCCATACAAATGATTTTTTTTTCAAGAGAGATGTGAGCGGACTGCAATACGTGCATAATTCTTAACAATTTTTTGGTAATATCCTGTAAGAACCAAAAATCCTCTAAGACTTTTGATGTTCTCGGGAGTAGTTCATTTTGAAATAGCTTGATTTTTTTGAAGGTCCGCCTTAACCCCTTCACTTGAAACAATATGACCCAAATATTCTACTTCTTGTTTCCAAAAAGAACATTTGGATCTTTTTACATACAATTTATTTTTCTCAAGAATTTACAAGACTTTATCCACTTGTTTAATGTCATCTTCCCATGATTTTCTATAGATAAGTATATGATCAAAGAAAACCAACACAAACTTTCTAAGATGGGGTCGAAAAATTTTGTTCATAAGGCTTTGAAAAGTAGGAGCATTAGTCAACCCAAAAGGCATGACCAAGAACTCATAGTACTCATCATGAGTTCTAAAAGCTATTTTGGGAATGCCATATTTTCTTAACCTAATATGGTGGTATCATGATTTAAGATCCAGCTTTGTAAAATAAGCCACTATTCCATGAGGCTCATCCAATAGCTCATCAATATTTGGAATAGGGAATTTATCCTTTATGGTGATTTTGTTTAGATCTCTATAATCAAGACACATCCTCCAAGAATTATCTTTTCTTCTCACCATCACCACCAAAGCTAAAAATGAACTCTTGTTTGGTTGAATAATACCCAAATCCAACATGTCTTGTACCATTTTCTCAATCTCCCCCTTTTGCTAATGAGGATATTTATAAGACCTTTTATTAGGAGGATTACTTTCAAGTATTAGTTCAATTTGATGTTCATGATATCTAGATGGAGGTAGCCCTTTAGGAATTTCTTGGAAGACCCTATGGTGATTTTCCAAGGTGCATTTTAATTCATCTAGAATATTTTCATCTTCCTACCTTGCTTCCATAGAATAAATTCTAACCACTAGTCCCCTACTCCCCCTTTTTAGGATGTTTTCCATTCTATGAGAGTTGATGACCTAAGAAGGTGCATATTTTAATCCTTTGAGTTCATATTTAATTCCTTATTCAAATCTCATGAATAATTCCTTATAATTTGTAGAAATTATATCTAATGTTCTCAACCATTGAATCCCCAAAACAATATCTACACCCCCAATGGGGATGGCATACAATAGGATTTCTAAGTTGTAATCTCCCATACTAAGTTTAATGTTGTCACATTTTCCTCCACACTCAATACTACAACCATTAGTAACCAAAACTTGAAAATTTGTCACTGGATACACAAAACAATTGAGGATCTTTGCTAATATTTTATCAATGAAGCTATGGGTACTCCCTCAGTCAATAAGCACTATGACCATTTTCTTCTTAATGTATCCTATAGTCTTAAGTGTTTGAGGTGCTGACAAACCTGCTAATGCATGAACACATATTTCACATCTCCCACTATTGTTCAAAAGTTCTACATCTTTGTTAGTAGTGTTTGCTAAATCCACAGTAGACATCTTTATATTGTCAACGTTTTAGATCTTAAGCCAAATCCATCATCAGGACAAGTAGCTGATATGAGAAGAGGGTCATCTTGACAATAAATACAAGAAAAGCATAGAACCCTAGAAAGCTAAAAATTCAACTACAAGAAAAAGACAAAAATAATAACCAATGATAACATCAAGACAAAAAAAATAAAAACTATTAAAGAAAAACAAAACAATTTTTTGTTTTATAATAATAAGATAAAACCTAAAGAAAAGTGGAATAATAATAAACAAACAATAAAACAAAGTAATAGAAAAGTAAATTAATGATAAACAAAAGATAAAAGAAAATAATATACATAAAATACACACATATTAGAAAGGATATATATAAGATAATAGTATAACATACCTTAATAATATTAGAAAGGATATATATTAGTAATAATAATATAGTTAGAATAATAATCATAGGAAACAAACAAGAAGTAATAAATTATTATTAATGAAAATATAATGCACACAATATTATATTAATAGTTTTAAGAATATATTATATTAAGTAATAGATTAATAATAGTAATAATAATATTGAAAATATATTATTATTTTTTATTTGCTAGTGTGTATGTTACCTGCAGGACTAGCATGTGGTCTAATAAATCATAACTCAAGGGAATTTAAGCCATCAAAATCACTCGAGAATCGTACCCATCTTAGGCCACACTAACCCTTAACATGGCTAGATTTTTTTCGGTGTCTCCTCCCAGCTACCGCAAGTTTCAAACCTTGATCGCCTTATAGAATGAAACCCTCAAAATCTAATCATGCCAGTGGAATTTAACTATTAAAATGAATATTGAAAATTTATTATTGAGTAAGTATTAAATAATAATAATAATAATAATAATAGAATATTAAAACATTATAAGAATAAAAATTATAGGAAAATACAACTAAAAGAGAGAACATAATAAAGTTAAGTGAGTAATAAACATCATAAAACAAGATAAATGAAGAGATAGACCAGAAAGAAAAAGAATAGAGTAATAATAATAAGGATATAGACATGAAATAATAAAATATAATACTATTATAAATATATAAATGATTAAAAATATCAATATTAATATATAGATGGATAAATATCTTACAAAAAATTCCTCTGCGATTTTGAAACCAATCCTGTAATTTTCACGTTGCTAATCCAAACCCTAGCCCTCGCATGGTGGAAGATCCTACAGGAAGGGATCCCCCCCTCCCCCCCTTCGCCTCCTTTAGACATAGAAGCATTTCGTGCACCGGTTTCCTTGGTACATAAATCAACAAGGGTGCCTCCGTCAAAGTTCGTTAAGAAACAAGACGAGATTCCTCAATTCCTGGCACATGTCGCCTCCTCTAGAAATCTGGCCATTAGATTTGCTAAGAATAGACTCATCAGTCAATTCACATACATCTGGCCATGACCATCTGGGTAAAGAAAAATAGGAAACATCTTATCAAATGGAAAGTTTCATCTTCTTTCTGTGGTAAGGGATTTTTTGTCTTTATGTTTGAACTTAAAGCTGATATGGATTTAATTTTCAGAAGTGGACCATATTTCATGGAATCTAGAGGAATGTATCTCAATTATTGGACCCCATATTTTAGTCATGAGAATGACATCACCTCTACTGTCCCATTCTAGGTTCTCCTCCTTTTCTCCCCTTCCATTGTTGGAACGACGAGACCATCAAAAGTATAGGCAACACTCTGGAAAGATTTATTGATCAATCTGAACCATGAGATGGCCTCTAAGCTTATGTGTGCATATGCTTGAAGGTGGATCTAGAAAAAGGGTTGCCTGAAGCCATTCAATTAACATGTTGATTATGAGAAACTCCCTTTTAAATGTAAGGCATGTGACAAATATGGACATTTCACGAAGAGTTTCCCCAAAATCCAATCAAGTCAATCGCAACCTAGAGAGCAGGAACAATGGCAAACCCAAAAGAAGAAACGATAATTGGACAAGCAAGGAACCCAACAGCCACAAGAGGCCCCTCCTACCCAGCCAGATCTTGACCCCTTCTTTGTCCCTCCTTCCAAATCATGAGGGGGAGGAGGAGATCCCATGACAAGAAACAACATATACACAACTCTTTCTGATCCATTGGAAACTCCTGAGGAAATCCAGACATATGAGGTCGAAAACTTGACACAAGAGAATGAAATCCCTCAAAACCCTAAGAAATCACACATCATGGTGTCCCCGTGGAAATAAATCCTCATTAGCCACAGTTAGGGACCTTGTCCCAAATAAGGAATCTTGTTTATATTGGAAGAATACTCACAGGGGGAGTCAGAAGATGAGTCTGGAAAATACTCAGGGACAACCGTCTCAATAAAAAATGTGGGAATGAAATATAATCGTCGCAAGAGAGAGGAAACAAAGGATAAGGAGAAGGAGTTGGGATTGCAGACAACTCTGTATAACACCCTCAAGAAGGATGCAAAAGGGAATAAAGGGCCAAGCAGATCTGCGCCTCCTAAGGGGGGGCACGAAAAAGCTTTGGTAAATAATGAAAATAGTCTCCTAGGACTGTAGAGGATTGTAGAACAAAGATAAAAGCATAATTAGCGCGACACTTGATAAAATCATAAAAGCCTCAAATCCTTTTTCTTGAGGAGAAAAAAATGAACGACTCACTTGTCCTTCAAGAAAGTAGTTTGTTTTGGAAAAGAAGTATAGGCCTTGTAGTCAGTTCAAGGGGGGCTTCAAGCGATCTGTGTACCTTATGGAATCCACAACAGTTTCAGCTTGAGGAGAGAAAGACTAATCAACATTGGATTTTGTTCAAATTGGTCCAAATCTCAACATGTAAGAACTATATAGTGATTTACATTTGTATGCCCAATCAGTATCATGAAAAATAAGATTGTTGACATTCTCTGATAGATTTCTTCGAGACAGAATCGTTAGTCAATTTTTGTTTTACAGGGGATTTTACCAACACCATTCATCATTAGGAAAAAATGGGGGTTCCTCTGCTCTATACTCTTGTTGAGAATTCCTTGAAGATCTTATCTCCTCTCTCGATCTTGTGGACATCAAGCCCCCAAAAGGCCTTTACACCTGGTTGAACCGCAAATCTGATCCTAGTCATATTGTTGCTAGGCTTGATCGTTTCCTTGTGAGTAGTTCCTTCCAAGTTGATCCCCCCCTCATTTCTTCCCATATCTTACCCAGGGCCAATTTTGACCATAGGCATGTATCCCTTATCTTCTCTAGTGTCAAAGACCTAGGCCCAATCTCCTTCCATTTTAATCCCCTATGGATTGATATCCCTACTTTATTGCCCTTTGTCTCCTATGTTTGGATTCATTGGGTGGTAGAATCCCTTGTTCACATATGGGAACATAAGCTCATAACTTTGGAAAAGGAAATCAAAGAATGGGTCAAAACAAGCTTTAAATCCCTGCAAGTAGAAATTCTTCAAATTCAGGAACAATTGGGCAAGGTGATATCCATAATGGAGGAAGGGATTGTTACCCCCACATTTTTAAAAGAAGGGGAACATACCCATAAATGACTCCAAGCCACCCTTAAAAAGGAGGAAGAAACTTGGATATTGCAATCTCAATGTCTTTGGCTCTAGGTGGGTGACTGAAACACAACTTTTTTCCATAGGCAGTGCAAGGTCCGAAGGGGGAAAAGAAATGTGGAGGAGATAAAGTTGGATGATGAAACCACCCTCACCTCATACGAGGATATCAAGAGGGTGGCCTTCTCCCATTATGATGCTTTATATACTGAATCGGGAATGGTAGACAATAGGCTAAGAGATCAGGCATTGTCTTACATTCCTCACTTAATACAGGATAGGGACAATGATGATCTCACAAAGCAGGTCACCAAGGAGGAGATATTAAAAGCCCTAATAGAATTCAAACCTAATAAGGCCCCTAGTCCTCATGGATTCACTTCCCAATTCTACAAAAAATGTTGGCACATCATAAAGTTTGATATGGTAAGAATGATTCAGTATGTTCCAAGAAGTATTTAAGACTATTATGATCTATTTTGACCTTGAAGTGCCTACCTACTAGGTAAAGACGCCATTTCATCAATGCATGTAGTATTGCCATCATTTCCTTCTCATAAATGGGTTTTTGTAAGTCCTTTCCCTTGAGTGGTCGACTTTCAAAAGCCAAGGGCCTTCTTTCTTGCATTAGGACAGCACCAATTCCATTTCCTGAGGCATCACATTCCACAATAAAGGTTTTTGTGAAGTCTAGAGTGGTCAAGACAGGAGCTTTGTACATCACCTCTTTAAGTTGTTAAAAAGCTTTAGTTGCCTCTGGAGTCCATGAAAATGCATCCTTCTTAGTTAGTGTCGTTAAATGTGTTGTTCTTCTTCCATAGTGCCGAACAAACTTGCAGTAGTAACCTGTCAAACCCAAAAATCCTCTAAGATTATTCAATGTTTTGGGAATCGGCCAGTCCATCATGGCCTTAATTTTGTTAGGGTCTACCTTGACACCTTCATGAGATACAATATGACCCAAATACTCTACCTTATTCACCCCAAAGAAACATTTGGATGGTTAGGCATATAGTTTTTGTTCCTTTAGTAGTTGTAGCACCTTGTCAACATGTTGCAC
>JASDQU010819149.1:19378-34096 GCA_032191745.1 Picea mariana | reverse complement strand
ACAAGAGTTTGGATCTGCAAACTCTTGTCGTTTCTGCTTAAATTTCTACTTGATCTTGACAGCATATCTATAAATCGTGCCGAACGAGGAGATGTCTAGGAACTCCATTTTTGTCTGAATGTATCGATGCAAACAACCACGGTATTTTATCACTAGATGATTCTCAAAATATTTGATGCCCAATTTGGTGCATAGGGTATGGAAAATATTGGTGAAGTCTGGTACTGGTTGGTCCCTTTTTTGTCGTAGGGTGGTCCATCTGGTGTACTGGTCCTCATAGCTTCCAACAGGGTAGTATTGTTCTTTAATGGCGTCCTAGAAGGAATCCCATGTAGGGACCACCACAAAAATTGCATATTCCTCCAAGGCCCATTGCTCAAAGTAAGTATCCCACTGGTCTCTCACATGGGGAACGACCTTGAGGAGTGAAAAAGTGATATTTTCCCTATCGGAAAAATTGTGGACCGAAATATATCCTTCGAGCAGATTCAACCATTTATCTACAACATCCACATCTATCAGTCCTTCAAATAATGGAATATCAAAATTTACCTATACCTTGAAGGGGTTTACATGGCCGCTTGATGAAGATGCTTCTCCCGTGGGCAGCCGTCGAAGGATTTGCGCGAAGTTGTCCATCATTTCGTTCCTTTGTTGCGCGAGGGATTCCTTGAGAAACATTTTAATAGGATCTCCTACTCCATCATATTTATTTTCGTCTCCCATGGGTTGTTGTCGGGCTTGGCTCGGTCAATCTGGTAATGGCTCGATGGGTTCGAGTCCCAAATTCTTGTACCCAGACCTTGTTGGGGACATGCATGAAGAAAAATAAATGAAGAGCAAACCTCTCTGATACCATTGATTTGGATTTAGGAGAAGAACAAACTAATTAACAGACTGAATACAATAAACACAGAGATAGGAAGAATAACACAAATATCTAGTGAACAATATCTTCTATTAAATAAAGAAATAGGCTAAAACCGTAAAACTACAGAACTGAAACTTGCTCGAATGGTGGTAGCTATCTCTAAGAAGAGATATGGATACTACGCGCATCCGTCTGAGAAAAATGGATTACAATGAGGCTCCATAGGACCTTTTCATATTACTCATGAATGTCAAAACCCTAGACATCCAAAAACCTAATCCTAGAAGGTGAAACGCCAAAAAATCATGTGGGCCCTATGGGTAAGTTGGTGTAATTTGGTACCTCAACTTCCTAGGGTCATAACTTTTGCATACGACCTCCGTTTTAGGCACGTGATAACCCATTGGAAAGGTCTTTCAGAGAACTACACATTTTTCCATCAAACTCTGACTCCATGAACAGTTTGACTATGGCGAGCCAAAAAAATCAATGTTTAGGGCCCCAAAACAGTGTTGAAAGTACAACAAGATGTGCTTACATGAAAAAATACAAAATAAGACAGTTGGATTAGGCAAGAGGCCACCCATATCCACCTGGAGAATGTGTGAGGCTTTAGATATCCCCAGAAGTGTAGAACTCACAATTATAAAGCAGTACAGAAAGACATGCTGAACAAAAAAGAACACGAGGAGCCAGTTGGAATAGGTGGGTGGCCACCAATATCCTCCTGGATTAAGCAACGAAGTTCAAAAGACGTTTCTCTTTTGACAATTTGAAAAGTACGTTGCAAGTGAGACGATATCAGACAGTAAGGAGAAAAGAAAATTAAATTTTCTCTATTTTTCGACAGTATGGCCAATTTTGTCCATAATGTCGCAATTAGAATGTCACACTTTTTCCAATGTGTAGTAGTGTATGCATGTGTACTTCAAGACACATGGCACCCAAGGGACTCCCATTTCCCACTTGTAATTCGTTCCCTTCCCCAGGAACTTAGGATAACATAAAGTCATATCCATACTTTAGAATTTAGGAATAATAATATAATATTCCTTTGGAATTAGGCCCTCAAGCTTAGCCCCTTCTTAGAATCTTAGCCCCCTTTCCCATCCTAGTGGAGTTTATCCCCCCATCTCTTTTGTGTGGAAGGTCAGCAGTAGTGATGTACTTTATTAAAATATGAGTGTTTACATATTACAATAATAGGCACACTGACCTTTTAGCCAATCCAGGTTCTCCAGTTTAATAGCCACATAGGTACTTTGTCCTATAATATCTTGGCTCACCAGCCTATAAAACATATGTACAATTGGGGTTCAGCCTAGGGGTATTACAACTATCCTTAGCCTTAGGTTCCAACAACCAATGACCATCCTCCCTTGGTATGATTTTGCTCATGATGCTTTTGTTTTCTTTTAAATTCTAGAGGTCAAGGAGCTCTAGCTCCACCTCATTCTAGTAATCAACTTGATAGGAAGATACCTTTTAGACTTTACTATGCTAGTTCTAGTTTTGATCATATCATGGTTTATATTTTCAAGTCAAACTAGTTTCTCAAGACATTGAAGTTTGATAAAGTGATTTTTTGTCGTCCGTTTAGTTTCCCTAGTGGAAGACCATCAACACAGACAATGTATAATTTCTTTTGCAATTAATACAAAGTAGCATGGATAGTTTACAAAAACGAACATCTTGACTAAGAGTCACATGGGTTTAGCTGGGGTGGTTGGGAAGCTTTCTTGCTATGCTCACTACCCTGGTTCAAGTCTCATAGAGTGACATGTAGGCCCATTTTGATAAGGCTATAAGGGTGGATGCCTCGACTCTTGGCTCTTGGTAAGTCATAGGTTATTGGTATATGTAGATGCCTTGGTTCTTGGCTCTTGCTAAGTCACAAGTTATTGGTATATGTAGATGCCTTGGCTCTTGGCTCTTGCTAAGTCACAAGTTACTGGTATATTTGGCTCTTGGATCTGGCTCTTAGCTTTTACTAAGTCACAAGTTATTGGTATATTTGGATGCCTCAACTCTTAGCTATTGCTAAGTCACTTTATTGGTATATCTGGAAGTCTTGGCTCTTGGCTCTTGCTAAGTCACAAGTTATTGGTGTATCTAGATGGCTTGGCTCTTGGATCTTGCTAAGTCACAAGTTATTGGTATATCTGGCTCTTAGCTCTTGCTAAGTCGCAAGTTACTGGTATATCTGGCTCTTGGCTCTTGCTAAGTCACAAGTTATTGGTATATCTAGATGCCTTGGCTCTTGCTAAGTCACAAGTTATTGGTATATCTAGATGCCTTGGGTCTTGGCTTTTGCTAAGTCACGCGTTATAGGTATATCTAGATGCCTTAGCTCTTGGCTCTTTCTAAGTCACCAATTATTGGTATATTTGGCTTCTCTTTCTAAATCACAAGTTATTGGTATATCTGGTTGTTCTTGCTAAGTCACAAGTTATTGGTATATCTGGATTGTGGGTTGTTGTATATCCAACAGGTTTGATCTCAGGCCAAGCCTAGATCACTCTAATGAATTATCGATTTCCCATGGTTAAAAAAAAAACCATCTTAACTAAGTAAAGGTCATTTCTTTCACCCATGCTGTAGGGTATACCTAGCTTCTAAAAATTGAATTAAAATCATTTTTTCACCCACGTTGTGGAGTATACCTAGCTTCTAAATAAAAATTGACTTATGAAATTAGCATTCGATATTTTCATCAAAGTGCATTGTTAAAATGAAATACTTATCACTAAGGCCACCACATTGTCTTGCCCTTATCCTTCAAGCATCAACCAGATGAGTTATTTTCCAAAAATTTTCGAAGGGTAACTTAGAAACTATTATGAGGACATTTTTTTTCACCAAGAAAATAGGCACGGGAAACTCACCAATATTTCTCCACGATTTTGTGAATGGTAAAGGTGCTAAACCATAACCCAGGGACACAAGGCTTAAACTCATAACCTCCTTCGATACCAAAGGAGTGTGAGCACGTCTCACCAAGTGTGCTATCCCATGGGGCTATTATCTACACATTATATACAAGCAATGATGAGTTTTTAGTTGTTTCCCTAAAATTAAAAGCTGAAAAAGGCGGAAAAGAAATCAATCCTTGTCCTTTACCCTTCACATGAAACATATCTAAATTGCATATATAATGATATTTTGAACATTTTGAAGTATCACTGCAGTGAGAAAGCAAGGTACTCTCCAACGTCTTGTTGCTTCGTGTGTATATATACCCAGATGTTGTCACTGAAGATTTCTAGGAGCGTTGAAGCGACGATATGATTTTGCAGAGTTGAAGTGATCAGTATAAAATTAACCTATCAGATTCTAGTGCTGAATCTGTAAGAATCGAATATAGCCAGCAAACCCAGTAGAGAAGAACCCATTTCCATTTCTGGGAAGCAGTGAGAGCACGACTTGACATTGCACGAGCCCCAAGGAGCCATTAATGCTTCAAACAGATATATTGGCCCAAGGATTTGATTCATCTGAGACTGTGCCTCTATATTCCAAGTTCAACCATGTTGAGAGAGACTGCACCAGCTTAGTCTGTCTCTCTGTTAAACAAGCAACAGAAACTGATACTGCCACAGGATGACAAAAAGAAAAGAATCTACATCTCTCAGACAAAGACACCAATAATTACTGAAATGAGCGGACATTATGAATAGATACAGGACGTTGAAAACCACCCCTATAAAATATTAGGGTTCCTTCTGATCTCCAACCTGATGCACCAAGAAGCGAGTCAGATGTAGTTGATGCTCAGTTTTGCAGTTTTGCACAATTATTGGATGGAGAATGGAAGCATTATATTATGAACGCAGCATGCACAGCCCTTCATATTCATAGCTCTGCCATAGTGAACGAAGTCACAGTTTCTACCACTGTCAGGAGTATCGGAATCGCAGATCAGGATACACAGTAGAAGCTCCATGGACACCTTTAGGTGATATATTCTCTGTAGGTTGCACCAGAGCTCATGGAAAGGACAAGTCAGCGGGCATGGAACCGAGGTATGAGGATCAATGAAGGTTGAAAGATATAAATCTCATGGTTTTAACTTTTATTCAAATAAAGGGATTATAAAATTGTAAAAGTTGACAGACTGTTGAGCGGTCCACTCGATTCCATTCTTGGTGTGGATTAGCTCCCCCAAGTGGTCAGCCATCCAGTTGTTTCACCCCCACCTTATGGCCTATGTTTCCATTCTGGTCAATGTATGTTTCACCCCACCTTAGTGGTTAGTTAAAAATTCACTACTCTTTTTTTTTTTTATTATTTATTTTTAAAAATACTAGTGAAAACAATATTGTCAAATTAGAGGTTAACCGTTATATAAATATATATATATATTGGTTAGTAAAATTTTTATTACCCTGTCGTTTTTTATTATTTATTTTAAAAAATATTAGTGAAAAAAAAATTCAAATTAGAGGTTATATTGAAAAGATGCATTTGATAAATGACTCCAATAGATTGATATAACTTTTGGGGTGAATTAAATCTCTCTATATAAAAGTTATCATTAGTCATAGGAGATAGTTTGATTGGTTAAACCTTTTCTAGTATGGCATAATGAACAATGAGGTTACAAGATCCATTTCCATCAAATCATGTGGTGTTACCAAGTGCACGGGGTTCCCATTGAGTCCTGTGAGGTTATCACCATTACCACTCTTTATTTGGAAAGCTTAAGAAAATGGAAAAAATCCAAGGATGGGAGGTTGCAAGGTATGATATTCCTAATCCTTCTCTTCATTATTCATTTAAGTGAGGTTATCACTATTACCACTTTTTATTTGGAAAGCTTAAGAAAATGGAAAAAATCCAAGGAACTTTTTATTTGGAAAGCTTAAGAAAATGGAAAAAATCCAAGGATGGGAAGTTGCAAGGTATGATATTTTTAGTCTTTCTCTTCATTATTCACTTAAGTGTAGGAGGGTGGTCCTCTATTCGAGTTTTGTGAGATTATTAGTTGCGCGGGATAACCACCCTCCATTTAGAATCCTTGGGAAGAGGGGGGAAGGATCTAAAGAAGGGAGTTCACAAGGTATCAACTTCTTGAGTTTTATTTGAGCATTGGGAGGTTAATTATTTTTCTAAGAAAGAGATTTCAAGGAAAACTTAGTAGGATCCCCCTTTCCACAATAGAAGTGGATAACTCAATTGGACTCAATCTTTATCAAAACTAAAACTAAAGACCTCACATCAAACTATGCTTTTAAATGAGATATTCAAAGTGCTTGAAATAATCCATTGATATTTATATTAACAATAAATTATCTATTTAATATTATTAAATTTATTTATATTTGATTTTATGAAATTTTTAGATAAATATTATATAGATTATGTACATAAATGATTTCATTATAGTATTATGAAAACAATTATTATGTATGCATAAAATAAAAATAATGTGTGAGAAGATGATTACCATCCAAGAAAGGACAAATTTGGTATATAGAGATTAAGAAGACAAACATGAAATATGTTGAAATATAAAGGAAAACGTTTTTTATTGTCCATTTTATTAATATAAAAAAAAAATACATATTCTCCAAGCTTTATTTGATTTTTATGAGTTAAAATGTTATGAATCTTTGTAGTGTTACAAATGACTTAAAAATGGGATCTAATGTTTGTGTAGAAAGGGAAATTCAAGAGAAAGTGTTTTTCATCATCCATCTTCTTAGTATCACAAAAATTATCATTCCTTAAGATCTCTTTGATTTTTCATGAGTTAATATGTTATGAAGATCTATAGTGCTAGAAATGTCTTGAAAATGAGATAAAAGTGTTTATAATCCTCCACCTTCTTATTATAGAAAAAATTACATATTCTTTCCTCCCACAATGTTTTAGTTATAGTCTAGTATCAAGTCTCACTCTAAAGCTCATCATATTTTATTGTTATTTTAGCACTATTAATTGTCTACTTTAAACAACTTATAGTAGAAAGATAATTTTGATCTTCTAGCTTGAGGTTTATGATCTCCTTATATACATTAATTTTATTTTATTTTAAATTTATTCATTGCACCACAATTTTTATTTCAATTCAGTTGTGACATTATTTTTAATGATGTCAATATTATGAAGGGAGACCTCATGATTTATCCTCAAATTGTTAAGCTAAGAATCCACATCTTTTATGGACCCCCCCCCCCAGGCCTTGAATGACTTTTACTAGTATTTGAAGCAAAACCATGAAGTATCGCAGTCTTTATTTTACACCTATAGGAGAGAGATAAATGCAAGCATGCACATATAGATCAATGACCACATCTAATGTGGAAACCCAAACTCAAGAAAAAAAAAAAAAGATATATTCATTACACTTGGTCAATCTGGTCATGACTAGCCACTAAATGTGCTTTACAATAGAGTACACTGACTCAAAATCAAAACTCAAAATCCAAAAAAAATCATTATATCCTAGCATTAAATACAAAAAAAAAAAATGATGAAAAGCCCTACTTATCCATTACCTAGGCTACATGTATACCATATCTCCACATATTTCAACATTAAAACTATCTCTTTTAAACTCGGAGTCCCTAATTTTCCAAGATGTATATTCTATTGATATGGAGGCCATATGTAAACAATGGATCCAATGGTCATAATTGTTAGGATATAAGTACAATTTGTTGTAATTATCTATATTCTATATGTGTGAGAAGTTAAAATTGCATGGTAGACATTTTCCAACCTTCGACTAATATTTGCATAATTTTGTGCAACTATAATGTAATTATCAACAAGATAACTATGTTCATTAGAAGAGTAATATTGCTCTAGTCTCCACAATATATTTAGATAAAAATACGAAGTCTATGCATTGGAGCATTATCCTTTCTTGTAGATACTACACTAAACAATTCATAAGCTTGTGGGAGCATTTCATAACACAAAAATAACCATATCCTTTCGAACTCAAGCACTAGTGTATTGTTATTATAATAATACAAAAGGAATGTTATCACTAAATTAATGGTATTATTATTGATTGTTGCCATATTTTTTCATACAACTACCAAAAATGAAAAATGATGGAATAGAACTACACCAAAAGAATCCAAATATAATCATAACAATAGTCACAAGCTATATTCCAAACACTACAAAAAATTAACATAAGCAACATATCATCACTTCCAAATGTTCCTAATGGGAATTCTCATGTGATACCGCAATTAGAATCAAAATGTGGGAAGCTGAATCCGTAGAAGAGTTCATTAAAATCAAATCTATCATGCCCCCAAGAGTCATTCCCAAGCCGAACCTTGACATCTCATGGATGTGTCGCACCACGATGGTTCTCAGTTGGTATCTTGGATCAACCAAGGATAATTCAATTGAACTACGCCTCTTCACCTAGAAAATCCCTATACTCCATTCTAGGCTAAGGGTGAGTCACACTCCTACTATGTGCAACTTATTGTTTACTTAGACAATTTTTAACATTCTTTAACACTTAGTCATTTTGGCATATAACAAAAAACATGTGAAACACGAGACACAAATATAGTGCAAGAAGCAACGACAATGCCTAATACCTGACTTCATTTATTATAGTGTGAAATAGATAAAATACAATGCAAAAAGGGCACTATTGTCCTAGTTAGAAACATGGTTAGAGTCTCACGACTCACCTGATACAACATAATTGTCTAGACTTGCATATTTGTCACACTAAGACTCCTTTGTTGCACCTCCTTTCCTTAGCTTGTGGTGTTCCCCACGTTTGCACCCACCTCATACCAAAATATTGTCTCATGACTTGCTCACTTGTTTATTGCTCTCGGTTGTGCACCTTATGTTCTTATTTTCTCTCCAAACATCACCATTGTGAACCATCGTGTCCTTTGGGTGTGTCACACCCCTTTGCAAACCATCACACCCAAAAGAACCGACGTGCCCCTTCATAGACCCGATACACCCAAACGAGTCGACATGCCCCTTCATAGACCCAGTACACCAAAACAAACCTATGTTCCCATCAATCTTCGCATATCTTGGACCCACGTGCCCCATCTTTGGGTGTGCACCCCTTGCCTTGTTCTCTTCCTTGTGTTGATTAAAATGACTCTTTGTGGGTGTGTTGATGGGGTCATCCAACTTATCCAACATGCCCATGATGCCAATGGAAGACATATCCACTCCTTGGGCACATGCCCAAGTCATCCCATCCTTTTCCCAAACACAAACCAAGTCTCTATTGTCTATCACAAGGGAAGTAGGGTGTATTCCCCCTTGGTTTTTCTTGTCACCATCATGCCCCAAGGTGCTCCTTCGCATAACCATAATACAAGTGCTTTCCCCAACCATTCACATCTCCCTTCTTCTCTCTGTCTAACTCATGACCAAATCTACCTGAGGAGTGTGTGCACTCGGTGGGTGTTATATAAGGACTTACATCCTCACCCACTAAACTTGTTTTCATCCCAACAACTTCCACTATGCTTTTGATCCGTAGTGACCTCTATCAAACTCCCAAATCATGTCTTCATATTTCCATAAGTAATCATATCTCTCTCAATTATCCTCTTTGTTAGTTTTCTCCTCCCAATGGAGAAGTACTTGTGGACTCGACCTTTTCCCCATCCCAATATGCGATGCAACAAAATATTTTCCATCTCCAACTCTAGCTTGTGTGCAACCATGGTCCACACTTTGAATGCTCAACTCAACTTGGGTTATATGGATCTCTTCGACACGAATTCAACTGAATAATGTGGAAGACAGGATGAATATATTGCATGTGGAATGGAAAATCCAATTTGTAGGTGACATTTCCAATATTCTCAAGAACTTTGAACGATCCATCATACCCCCACTCAAGATATGGAGCCATCCCTTTACGTGGTGGGAATTGATCTATGCTCAACTTGAGTAAGACCAACCCTCCTACTTGGAATTTTGCGTCAAACCTACTGTGATCTACCCATTGCATCATTCTCTATTTTTCATCATTCAAGTGTGTGAGAGTTATATCCAACCGATCCTGTCAACTCTTCATGAAACCCATGGCTTATGGATTCATTCCATAGTATACTTGTGTTACAACATGAGGAGTCGCATGTTGTTATCCATTCGTCAACTTGAATGGACTATATCGCATCACTAAACTCTTTTACAGGTTGTAGTTGAATTGGATGACGTCCAAGAAGTCCATCCAATTCATTTGATCTGTCTCTCATAGTGTCGCAAGTAGTCCTCTAGAAGTGTGTTGATTCATTCAGTCTACCCATCTATCTACAGAGGTAGGATGAAATATTCAAAAACTTCTTCCCCACAAGCTTGAACATTGTTATTAAAAACTTATTCATGAACCTTGCATCCTTGTTTGCTAAAATACTCAAAGGAAGACCTAGTACCTCACTATGTACTTGAAAACCAACTTCACAACTTCTTCTAGATTGCAAGGAATATTCATCACAACAAAGGAAACATACTTGGAGAATCAATCCACCATGACCAAAATCCTATTGTATCTCTACACCATCGAAACTTGTGTGATGAATTCCATGGAGACAATCATGCATAGTCTCTCTGGAATCCATAAAGGTTGCAACAAACCTTCCTTCATTATGGTTTCCATCTTATCCTGTTGACATATAATGCAATTTTGAATTTACTCCTCCACACCCTTCTTCATCTGCTCCCAAAATCATCCTCACTCCAACAATGCCAACGTACTTCGTTGTCCTGGGTGGCCAGCTCAAGGTGAGTTGTGACATTCCTTCATGATTTCCCTCCTGGGGTTAGGTGACTTAGGGACATAGATTTGTTCCCTAAACAACAACAGTCCATCACTTAGCCAAAAATTTCACATTTTGCTATCCTTTACCTACTTCATGATGTTCTTCGATGTGAAATCACGCTCTAACCATTATTTTATCTTTTCTTGGAACTCTTCCAAGACATGAATATGACTTCCCCATAAGGTACACAACTCATCCTACTCCTCTAGGACAATAAGTTGCACCTTCCTACTCAGGGAATCTGTGGTATCATTTAGCTTTCCTAGCCTATACTCAATCATCATGTCAAACTCTACAAGGAACTATTTCCACCTTTCTTTCCTCGGTGACAACTTCTTCTATGTCGCAAATTAACTTGTCACAACATTGTCTATCTTCATGAAAAATGGATTTCCCAAGAATTAGTGTCTCTAATTTTGAAAACAATGCATTACTATATTCATCTCCTTCTCATGAACAAGGTATCTTCATTCACGATTTTGGAGATTTCTACTCTCAAAGTCAATAGGATGCCCCTCCTGCATCAAAGCTCCTCCAATGGAAAAGTATGATGTGTAATACCCCTTGGATAAATCCCCAATTGTAAATGTACATATGTTTGATAGGCTAGTGAGCTAGGATGTTTGGGCTAGAGTGTCTTTGTATATATGTTTTGATTCCAGAGTGCCTATGTGATTTAGGCCAAGGAGCCTATGTGTTGAAGGGACAGTAAGAATAAAAAATGTAATATGTAATAACACTTGGATATATTAATAAAATGCATCATTGTTGTAGATCAATTTAGAAAAAATAGTATGGGGGGCTAGGACTCCATGAGAGGGAAAGGGGACCAATACTTGAGAGGAAAAGGGGCTAAGTCAAGTGGGGTTAATCCAAGGAATAAAATAATATTATTACTAAGTCCTAATTCATATGATATGTTTTTATCCTAAGTTCCAAAGTGGGGGGAAGGAATTACCAAGTGGGGGACAAAGTAGTTCCTTGAGTTCCAAGTACTAAAAAGGGCACATGCATATACAATGTTGAGAATTTAGTGTAATTATCATCAATCATTCACTCATTCTTCCATTCCACCATATTTACCTTTTCATGGAGAGTGTAATATGGAGATATGTTGTTACCCTATAAATCCTTGGTGGTTTGGGTTGAAGAAGTAGGTTGTCAATCCTGTGGAACATTATCTCTGGGTGAGAGAATTTCTAGGAATAAGTTTCCTTATGTGATGGCCTAGTGGTGCCAAAAATCTATGGGAGAAGATTTGTGTTCTAAGTTCCATAGAGCTATGATATTTTCTGGTTGTCCAACTGGTGAATCCCTAGAAGGGAAGTAGGATATCCCAAAGGATTGTGGTGGCAGAGAAGGGGTTACATTTCCTTAGGTGGAATAGGCTATGAGAGGTAATGGGTAGGAACTATTGTTGTAGTCGACACCTAGGCCTATCCTTTATTGTGCTTTCTATTATAACCTATTTTTTCTTAGGTATCCTTTTCCCTAGTGGAGTCATAACCCTATCTTGGGGGTGACCTTTTGTTGAGAGTACATGAACATTAGAGTCTATGGTTGGGAGGAATTTCTTAGGTATGGATGTAGTTGGTGTTTACAACAAAAGCTAAGTGTTCTTTTATGTGTGTTTAAATGTTGATTATTGTGTGTAATATGTTTAATTCTATTTTTTGTAATTGTATGTATTTATACATGGATTATATGTTGTAGGATTGCGTAATTGTGTTCATATGTAGGGAACGATAATTAATAAATGGTATAATCAGGTTTTTAGTAACGGTTCCCAGGTGGGGTCCTGGGTACATTACATTGTGGTATCAAAGACACAAGTTCAACACTGAGCTTACATGGGCCAGACTGAACACATAGAAGATGAATTTGCAAAAACTAAATCTCAGAGGATGTCTGCAAATTATTGTCAAAATTACACATGTGAAATTGGGAAAATTCATGAGGAATTTAAAAAAAATTGAGACTAAGAATTAAAATACCCAATTTTGGCCTTTGTTTGATCATTTTTAGGCCATAAATCCATCGAATTTCATAAATTAGAGAGTACCAATGGAGAAATTGGCTGAAATTAGGAAAAAGCACCAATTTCTACAATGAAATTCATGGAGAATTTGACATGCAAGTGTTGAATTTTAGGTACAGAAGTCGAATTGATATGCACAAGACCAAAATTTGGCCATATCAAGCTTAATTTCATAGTTTCATGGAAGCCATGGTGGAAATTTTGATATTATGAATTTTGAAAAATTTGGGAAATTTTGGAAAATCAGGAATTTTTCCATACCATGGTGTCAACATGTCATGGAGGCCACTTGGTGGGTGATGTGGTGACATGGAAATGGTGATGTGGAAAGGACATGGTGGCAGGCCTCGACGGTGAGGTGGTATAGACCCAAAACCATAAGTGGTTTTGCATAATGAACACATGTATTTGAAATCGATCATTGGGGATGCAAAACCAATGAAGGCACACCACATATTAGGGTAGTTTTGTGTTATTACATCACAAAGGGTTGTTAACCCTCGAGCATATTGGTGATACAAAATGAACCAAAACCATTGATATTTCCTCATCTCCACTATTATATCATCACCACAGTGGCAAGGTCGGGGGTTTGTAGTGCTGGGTGGCGAGCCTGATAATTGACGATGGTTAGACATGGACGAGGTGGTGATCCCCGATACCATGAGTGGTATCACATCACTCACAAGGCAGTCTTCCAAAATTCTTTGGTGATGCGAAGACAATGGGAGGATTCCACATATCATTGGAGGTTTTTGGGTTCACATCATGGAGGGGATGTCAACCCTCGTGCATGTTGGTGATGAAAAATGGATCATCCATCATCAATCTCATGATCATATCCATTGTTGGATTGGGGGGAAATCAAGTTCACACACTGAAGGAAAAAGGTGCAGGATGGGAGAGGAGATTCCTATAACATTAAATTCTAAAAGGGGATGTTATAAAAATAGGATCACTAAGCAATAAAATAAGACAAATGTGGAAATAAAACAAAAAATATACACAATACAATAGAGACATAGATATACATGGTGCATCCAGTGTGGGCTACGTCCACCAAGGAAATTTCCAAGTCCTTCCTTTTTATTATCCAGAAAAATGAATGGATACAACCTATAGCACACCCATTCTAACTTCCTCTTCTTTCTCTCACAATATCCTCTCTCATAATACAATAATCACACACATACACAACCGCAATACAATTCCCTCATAAAACAGGGTTTCCTTCTAGGGAATAAAACCCTAAAATAATCTCTACCATCATATCTGTGAATTAATTATAAATTGTCAATATTGACTATGGATTACAATATAAATTTACAAGGAAATTTTTCCTTCGGGGGCTTTGACCCAGAACCCCTGCTAGCCCATGGACCCTCTAGCTAGGGGGATGATCCCCCCTGATCCTACAGGGGGGGAAATCCCCCCTTGCAAACCCCCCACATGGAGGGGTGTATAGTCTTCATGGGGTATAAAGACAGATGAAAAAAATACCTCTGAGTCAGGAAGATAATCAGGCTCCACAACCAACAGGGGAAAATAGTCAAAACTTCAGCAGGATGTAACTAACATCTTGCAACCTGGATGAAGGTTATGTTAGAGTCCTATAATTATAGGTAATTTGTTTATGCAATTATCTATTTTGGAAATATTATGGTTAGGCTTAGCTTATGAATCACTAGGTGTCATAGCCTAAAAACCATGTTTATCCAAGTAACCATTTAGTTTTTGGAGCCCGATGACCAAAACTACGTATGGAATTTTCAGGAGATTTTTGCATATCAATTCATGTTCAAAAATGATTGCAAGTGTTTTAATGGAATAGCGTTTAGGGGAATATTTCCAATGATATGTTGGGTGCTTTATAATGACACCTAGTTCAAAACATAGGTTAAATGAAAATATATATTTTTTATGGCGCATATTTGTTTTTAACCAAAGTTGAAAAGATTGGTGTGTAGCGCATAAATTTTGTGCATATTTTTCCTCAACAATATCAAATCCTCTCCATATCAATGGTCCTC
>JASDQU010819148.1:21424-37378 GCA_032191745.1 Picea mariana | reverse complement strand
CCCCAAAGGGAGATACTCTTTGCCATTGATGTCAAAGGGGGAGAGATAGAAACATTGATAAAGAGTATAAGCATGAATGTTATCATGACTAAGTGTTGCCATCAATGCCAAAGGGGGATATTGTCAGACAATTGGCTTAGGTTGATGGATAGTTGGTATGGATTTTTGGTTGTCATTGATGTCAACTATTGGAGAGTGATATTGTAGATTGATGTCAACCCTTGGAGAAAGTACGGTAGCGAATTCCAGTAGCACAAAGGTTTGGGTAATGGACCCAATTTTGTTTGATGTAAAGATGACTCATTATTGTCTTGTCATGCTTGATAATAAGTACAAATGAATGAACTCCAAAGTGGTCCCCTTATGGTGAAATCCCTCACGGGAAGATGCTTTGCAGATTGAGTTATCCTAGAAGTATGGTTAGAGAACCCATGCTTATTTGTGGAATAATAAGATGAATGTCAGTGAATTTTTCAGTGCAACTATCCTAGATGGATAGTGCTTGTCATGCCATTTCCGGTGGTATGTGGAACGTCACATAACTCCTCGCGGTTAGGGAGTTATGGCCATGAGCAGTTGGAGAACCTGGGTTTGGGTAATGGACCCAAGTTTGTTTGATGGATAACGGTATGAGTTTTGATATATTTTCAGGTAATACTATTCTATATGGATAGTACATGTCATTCCATTTTATGGATGATAATGCTACATTGATATAACACTTGGATTATATGGTTAAAAAGGATTAAATTTATTTATTACTGATTCACCCCCCCTCTTAGTAATCCAAAAAGGGTACTGTTTGCAGGTCACAGAATAATAGAAGTGCAATCTAGATCCCACCTACCCGAGAATCCACGGTCGAAGAAGTGATTAGGTATGGAATGGGGAAGCGGTCGGTCAGAGTCGGGATATAAAATCACAAGTGAAAATGTCTGCGAGTCCGCCAACCCGTGCAGCTAGACATTTTTGGAAAACAACTAAGTTATGAGAAAAATAAAGTACAGGGAAAAAAGAAACGAGAATTTGGTTAAGTATAGAACACGGAAAATAAGGGTTAATATATTCACATCTGTAATAGATATCCAATTTCCTGGAAAGATCTTTTCTGCATGTTTCAAAAGAAGTTATATACTTGGAAAGAAGTGTGAAGGTGGCAGGCACATAAAACAACTAGGAATTGGAAATTGCCTGAACCTGCCAACTAGACGATCCGCGAAAGAGATTGGAAGACCCCGATGGTAAAAGTGTATTGATCGGAAATTTTGAGTGCATACTGTGTAACATGGAAGAGGGGCTGATGTAGGAGTCTGGAAGTCAATTTGTATATCACAGAAGAGGGTATGATGTGGGAGTGCGACAATAAATTTGTTTATCACATAGGTCCGGGTGCTGTTTGCAGGTCACGGAACAATGGAAATGCAATATAGAGCCTGCCTGCAAGGGAATCCGCGATCTGAAAAGTGTGAGTCGGCCAACGTGCACATTGAGACATTTTCAGGAAAATGACCAAGTAACGAGAAAGAGAGAGTAGAGGGGAAAAATAAACAAAATTTGGTTAAGTATAGAAGAGGGAAAAGAAGGTCCAATATATTCAAATTTGCAATAGATATTTCATTTCGTGGCAAGATATTTTGTGTATGTTTCTGGAGAAGTTGTATACATATTGCATATACTTGGAAAGAAATATGAAGGTAGCGGGCACAAGAAACAACGACTAGAAATTGGAAATTTTCAGAACTCGCAAACTCGACGATCCATGAAAGAGATGTTAAGAAATGGTCAAGTGTTGAAAGCGTTCGAATGGGCTTCAAAATAGGGTGACAAGGGTTCTCGAGGAGACGTAAGGCCCCAACTATGAAATTGTATATATCAGAACATTTCAGTGCAAAATGTGTAACACAAAAGAGGGGATGATGTGGGAGTCCAGAAGTAAATCTGCAAGTCGCAGAAGCCAGAGTGTTGTTTGCAGGTCACAAAACAATGGAAAGTGAAATTTAGACAAAGGGGAAGTGCTCGATTGAAATGCGTGAATCCGCCAGCCCGTGCAACAAGACATTTTCGGAAAAAATGACTAAGTAACCAGAAAGAGAAACTACATGGGATAAAAGAATGGGAAAATAGAAAGGCAGAGGGCAATTTTCGTAAGTGGGAATTGGTTTCAAACAAGCCCCATTGATGCAAAACCATCATTTTCCATTTTCTAGTAATTGTCAACAAATGCTTTGTTGAAGATTATATTTTATTGCAACTTGTGGGAGTAATTGTGTTCTTGATACAGTCTTCCATGACTTTAACATATTAAAATTCTTTCATGATGGGTTGTTAGTATTAAATCTTAATAATTGCATGTCTAGAAACAAGAATGATGATCTTTCCGTGGCATTGTGATTTGGTCTTGCTATGTTCTATTTGCATTATGAATAGAATTGAACGTTGGTTTGAAACTGTCTGAAATTAATTTTTGTTTCCATAAAAGCCTGATGGATCGACACAGTGCATTGCCATATAATTGTTAAATGTTCCATTTTACAACAAATTACTTAAGAAAATACAATATCAAAGAACTACGAGACTATCGAACCATGCCAATGAGAAGGTGTTAAATCCAGAAAAAGAAGCAACAACCAAGACTCCAAGGCAAACTTTTTAATAGTAAATCCATTAAAAAAAAAGAATACCGAGGACTGTATATCCATCCCTAGAAATTGGACCGAGTTCTTTGGGCCAAAACATTGAACATATTTGAGATAAACACAAACACATGATCTACAACATGCAAGAGACATCAAGATTCTCTTCAACATGCATACAAAACTGATTACCATGATTTTTTTTGGGAAACCTTTGCAGTCTTCTCCTTGATGGATTAATGTTCGGTACCCCGATCTCAATATTTTGTGGAAGAACTGAGCTGACAAAGAAATAGGAGAGTGGGTCCGCAGTGGAATAAATCCTTGACTTGAAGCAGATGGACAACAATCCTGTAGTAAAATTGATAGTTCTCTCAAGCTTCCCATGAGGAAGAAGACGAAAAACATTGCAGGGAAAATGGAATAGCCCGAAACTGAAAGTTAGGACACACCAAGAAACCACCTCCTCACATTCGAAAACTTCAGGGACACAGGTTGCACGAGCAATTCCAGAGGCCCAAATTAGTCCATTATGGGCGGAAGGAGATGACTAGTAGGAATATTTCTTGCATCAACAGGAGTTCTAGTCCTCATTCCCTAAGATGTTAATTGTATATCCAGAGAACAACACAATGGTCCCACAATTGAATAATTTTTTGTCTTGAAATATATCTCTGGGAGCATCAAGAGATCATTTCCTTGTAGTGAAAGACTTCCACCCAGAACAGACTAATTTGTACCTCTGGAATTCCTACTTTCGAGCTACAAAGTGGATATTGCATTCAACGTCGGTTTCTTTTTTGAAACCCCTTCTTTTGGTGTTGTCATGACCGCCATTGCCGAGCCGAGAAGTGTGGCCCATTATGGTTGATTTCAATTTGGGTGCAAGAGTCGGAACAATCTCTGCATTGCCATCATCCATTGCCATCTCATCGTCCATCAGATCATCTTCTTCGGGCTCGAGATCCATCACATCAACCTTTGTGCTAGCCATCAATGTAGGTGGGCAAGTTGTCTGGGCATGCAAGGTTGCCTTGGAATTCTTTGGCTTGGAATATATCTCTTGGTGAACCAAGGGACCATCTCCTTTTTTTCTCTTGGGCGATGGGAGATGAGTAGCAAGAATATGCCCTAGAATACTCGAAACTCTGCCCATCATGCCCAAAGGTTTTTACTGTATTTGGACAGAACTGCTGCCATAAGTTAACAAGAATTTCCATTTTCTCTAGATGATGTTTGAAATGAAAATTGAGGAGGGATAATATAACCATCTGCAAGTCTTGGTTTAATGTGTATCAATGGAAGATATCCTCGAGCCTTTCGCTGATGAATGACAATCTCCAGGGTTCATACGTAATGATCTATTACCATTAAAGCTTACTAATTGCATACTTAAAAAAAAGTGCGAAGGTGGCGGTGACGACGAAGAGAGATTAAGAATTAGATATTTTGTAAAGGCGCCAACCGGTTGACACACGAAAGAGATTGCATCATGTTTGAAATGAATACTTGGAAAGGATAACACTCTTCTACACAAATCTTGGTTTAATTCGTATTAATGAAAAATCTTCTCCGGCCTTCCAGACATTAATGACAATCTTAATGGTTCCTGCACGATGAACTAATAGCATTAAAGCTTAATAATTTCATATCTAGAAAGAAGTAAAAAGGTGGTGGGGATGATGAAGAGTGACTAAGCATTGTACATTTCGTCCACCCGCCAACCTGTGAAACAGATTCCAAGAAATGGCCAAGTATGGAAAGCGGTCGGGCGGGTTTAAAAAATAGGGTCACAAGATATATTCAGGAGATGTGAGGGGCCGATGGTCAAATTGTATGTCACAATGACAAATTTTGGGCATCAATTTGTATATTGTGGAATTTTGGGTGTTGTTTGTACGTAGTGGAACAATGGAAGCACAATGTTGAGCAAGGTTGGCCAGGAACCGACGATGGTAACAATGGCCAAGTATGCAATGGACAAGCAGTTGGTCAGACTCGTGATATAAAAGCATTAGAAATACTCAAAACATGAAATATTGACGGGCTTGAAAACAGGGCCACAAGATCTACTTAGGAGACGTGTGGGCCCGATGGTCAAATTGTATCTTCCCCAACCGTTGAATGCAAAATGCGTAACATGGAACAGGAGACAATGATGGATGTCGAGGGTCAATTTGTATATTGCGGAACTTCGGGTGCTGTATATAAAAACAAGAGACATTTGGAAAAAGGACCAAGTAAACAAAAAGAAAAAGAAAACGAGATAAAGAGAAATTGGTTTGCTAATTTGTAGATCGTAGAAGTCCCGGTGTTGTTTGCAGTCAACAGAACAATGGGGACGCAATGTTGAACTCGCCTATTCAGGAACCCGACTATCCGGGAACCCGCGATCCAAAAAATTTGTTCAATATGAAAAAGGGAAGTAGTTGGTCGGGTGGGTGATATAAAAGTAAAAGTGGAAATCTAAAGACGTGAATCTACCAACTCCTGTGCCTAGAAATTTTTAGAAAAATGAGTAAGTAACCAGAAAGGGAAAGAAGAGGGAAAAAAGAAAGGGGATGGAAATTTTCGAAAGTGGGAATTGGTGTAAGAAAGCCCCATTGATGGTCTTAACAGTAATTATGAAGTTCATTAAACATGTGAGCAGGTTCTTCAATCAAGGAATAGATACAATGAGCTAGGATTATAGTTTCTAGGATCTGTTTGTATAAGAGAAGCGTAAAAAAGCTACAAGAAAATCGATTTTGGGATGTTAAGTAAAGTTATTGTACTGTCAGCTTCACCACAAGTATAACAACGACGAATTTGAATTTTAATGTCCTCTCATTGATATGATAGTTCCATTAGACTTTGCATAGTATATATTCTTTTATTTCAAATTATTCTAGGAGATTAATTTTTCTAAGTTCATCGATCAAGGAAAAGTGCTAAAAACGAGATAAAGGGGAATTTGTTTGCTAATTTATAGATCGCGGAAGTTCGGGTGCTGTTTGTAGGCGATAGAACAATGGAAACACAATGTTGAACTTGCCTATCCGGGAACCCGTGATCCAAAAAGTTTGTTCAATATGAAACTGGGAAGAGGTCGGTCGGGCCGGTGATATAAAAGTAAGTGGAAATCTAAAGATGTGAATATGCCAACTCCCGCACCTAGACATTTTTCGAAAAAATGAGTAAGTAAACAGAAAGGGAAAGCAGGGGGCAAAAAGAAAGGGTATGGAAATTTTCAAAACTGGGAAATGGTGTAAGAAATTCCCATTGATGGTCTTAACAGTAACTATGAATTGCATTAAACATGTGAATAGGTTCTTCAATCAAGGAATAGATACATCGAGCCATTCCTATAGTTTTCAGGATCTGTTTGTATAAGAGAAGCGTTGAAAAGGTACAAGAAAATCAATTTTTGGATGTTTAAGTAAAGTTATTGTACTGTCATCTTCACCAAAAGTATAACAACGACGAATTTGAGTTTTAATGTCCTCTCATTAATATGATAGTTCCATTGGACTTTGCATAGTATATATTATTTTATTTCAAATTATTCTAGGAGATTAATTTTGCTAAGTTCATCGATCAAGGAAAAGTGCTAAAAATGAGATAAAGTGGAATTTGTTTGCTAATTTGTAGATCACAGAAGTTCGGGTGCTGTTTGCAGGCAACGAAACAATGGAAACACAATGTTGAACCTACCTATATGGGAACCCGCGATCCAAAAAGTTTGTTCAATATGAAATAGGGAAGTGATCGGCCAGGATGGTGATATAAAAGGAACAATGGGGAGATCTGAAGACATGGATCCACCAACTCCCGTACCTAGACATTTTCCGAAAAATGAGTAAGTAACTAGAAAGGGAAAGCAGAGCGAAAAAAGAAAGGGGATGGCAATTTTTGGAAGCACGAATTGGTGTAAGAAAGCCCCATTGATGGTCTTAACAGTAACTATGAAGTGCATTAAACATGTGAACAGGTTCTTCAATCAAGGAATATATACAACGAGCCATGCTTATAGTTTCCAGGATCTGCTTGTATAAGAGAAGCGTCAAAAAGCTACAAGAAATTTAATTTTGGGATGTTTAAGTAAAGTTATTGTACTATCATCTTCACTTCAAGCATAACAACAATGAATTTGAATTTTAATGTCTTCTCATTGATATGATTGTTCAAGTGGAATTCACATAGTATATATTCTTTTATTTCAAAATTTTCCAAGAAATTAATTTTGCTAAGTTCATTGATCAAGGAAAAGTGCTAAAACGAGCCACCTACTACATTTGCGTCACAAAGCTTATACTAAAGTGAAAATCATGTCCTCTATAGTATTTAAGATCACAGAAAAACTGCAAAGATACTAAATGTATTATTAATTTTCCAGAATGAAGCATACAACCAAGAACCAAGTAAACACCAAATGTATTGAAAGGTGAGTCAGAAGGCAACGCATGAACACAAAAGGCATCAAGAAAGATCCCACAAGGTTCCATAGAGCAGTACACATCCACCTTTGCATCAAACACATTGATATATATAAGAAACACATCGCGGCATTGGGTTTCTCTTACATCTGGTATATGTTCCCATGAGAAAATAACCAGGGCCATAGGACATGAACAAAAGTCTGCCAAACACAAGACAACACAAAACCAGCGAAGCTTCGCCACTGTACGCTAGCTATAACTAGACCTCAAAATGGGGAACAAGAAAGTTGCCGATTACTATTTTACCATTAAGCAAGATCACTATGGACATTTTCTTTTGATAGTGCCATGGTCTATCACTATCAGTTTTAACAATGCCAAATTTCCAATATTATTGGAAATGCGTGATGGTTCTGCCTAGAGGAGCAAGCTATTTCGACGGTTCAAAATATGGGCCTGAGTTATTTACAGTTGGATACTTTTTATGGGGTTTTCTCTCATGCTTCCCATTTCTGGACTGAACAATCTTATGCACGTGTACATTACCAACAATTGCACCTGTCTGTATGAATTCCAATGCCCAAACTCCCCAATCTCTATAGTGAGATCTGAAAATCTCAAGATCATGTTTCAATCCATGCTGAGTCCTTTTTTTTCAATTAGGGAATCGAGAAAATGCAGATACCATACAATAAATGTATAGTTGGAGACCATTTTTTTTTATTCGGGTAACCAAAAAAAATGTAGAAATCCTTGCATGGATATATAGTTGGAAAACAATTGTCCAATTTAGGCACCCAAAAACGTGCAGACTCCTCCATCAAAACCACAACCAACCACCATTTTTTTTTTTTTAATTTGCACACCGCAACAAATATGAAAAATTCTTACTAGGAGATGCAAAAAAAACATCAAAATAACAACATCGATTGCATTTGTAATTGTATTATCCTTCTTTCAAGTGTACAAGAAGACATAAAATCTCTGGAAAGAGAATTTTACAACTATAGATGTAAACTCCGAAGAACTTGACTTCGACAAACATTCATTTGGGTGTTGAAGAAAAATAACAGACACACATGAGATATTTTCGTTTCCTACCAAAGCTTGATATGTTTTTTTTTTCCTTTCAGCAGATATGCAATATTGCATTGTCCTCATTTAAGGTAAATTTGCTATGTATCCGAAAGTTGCGCAACATCTAGACATTTTTTTCCTTTTTCTGTAGGTATGCTTCATATGAAAATTCTACTAACCCAGGAAGCAAATCTTGCAACAGAGGCTGTCTAAATGTACAATGCACGGTTGTGTTGCCCATGGTTCGGATGGAAGCATTGAGGCAATGCATATATGTATGGACATTTTTTTACTGCATCATAGACAATAAATTGTATCATCACTTATGAAAGCATAACCATAAGCAAGAGAGTTGCATTTCACACATACATGCTCGAAGGGGGTCGAGTATGCATTCGCTGCAACCAAAACACCCTCAACCTTGAAACATGAGCATAACAGTTAATATATTGAACAATATAATATACAATTGCACCAAAGAAAGAATAATAATAATAAAAAAAACTACAGAAGTTTGGTGAAGGTTATTTGTATGAGAAAAGTGAGGATAAATCTATAGATGTTTACGCACAACAGTTATAGAGCTAGTTAGTTTTTTGAGATCCTGTACTATGTCTACTCGCAATTATGTTACAAATGTTGCTTGGGTTGTGCGAAAGATCCTTTATTTAACATCTCTTTTCTTTGTTATATTTTTGAAGAGCATAAGTGGAAATTGCCCTTTATGCAATTGTTGTTCCATTGACAAAACCAAATTTGAATAGGTATCGAACAATTGCAGTTGCAACATGGAACAATGCAATATTTGTGTAACTTGACCGAGATACATGGACATGCAAAAGTAAAGGACAAAACTGGATATGGAGAATGGTACCATTGCCTTGTCGTTGTATGACCCTTCATATTTTATATGGAGAATGTGTTGTGAGCCAAGTTTTCTCGTGAGTGTGACAACTGTGCCAATGGTTCCGATTGGGTAAATGTCGTTGCTTTGTGCAAGTTGGCTGATAGTTGCGTCTGGGACGAAACAACATTCTGAAAAAATAGCGGGAATTTTTTCCACAATACTTGTTTCGTTGAGCGATATAATCCAATCACAATCACCACGGTCATATAATGTTTTGGGAAATATATTAAAATTTGTAATGGATATCCCATTACCTAGCAATATCTTTTTTGCATGTTTTTGGACAAGTTGTGTGGGAATAGTCAGTGTGACTGTCATCAGGGCCTCCTTATCTATCATGTCAGTATGCATAATGGATCTAGTTTTGTTTTCCTTGTCCAAGTAGGTTCTATAGATGACCATTATGTCCCCGATGAACACTTGTCCAGTTCGTCGGCTGTTCAAGCCCTCTATTGATAGTATTTTGGGTGTTACAAGTTTAGACCCGGTGACATTTTTTGAACAGGAAAAGTAATGTGAATGGTAGTGTGCATTATTTTTTTTGTTTTCTTTTTTCCCTGGCATAAATGTACAAGTAGACACACAACTTGGATGAACTATGGAGCTAGAGTTTTGCAACCAGACCTCTTAATCTGCAGAACGTGCGCTATGTTTGGCATCTCTCTTGCACTTGTTGATACTTCTTGTGAGCTACAAAGTATGTGTTGTAGATGGCATGAGCATATTAACCATGCCATAGATGAATACAAAACTGAGGATATTTGTTTGGTAAACATATGGGGAACAAAATGTATGCATATTTACCTTTGGCCTTGTTGGTCTGCTGATGTTTGGGATGATTGACTGTTGATGGCCATGTCACTAGTCCAACTTTTTCTGTTGCAAGCATGTGTAGATGAACATCATAAGGACTAAACAAGCATGTGCATTTTATATTGTCCATAATTGTTCTTAATGTCACATGCAGGTTCCAAGAAGATGGAATATGAAATAGGGTGTGAAGGGATACTCAAGAAACATGAGGACCCAAGGGTCAAATTGTATGCCTCAAATTTTTTGACTGAAAAAATGTGTAACAGTAAATAGGGCATGATGGCGGTGTACAATGACCAATCTGTATATCGCGGAACCCTTGAAGCTAGAGGCACAATCTTGAACCCGCCAACACGACAATCACAATCGACAAAGTGGTTAAGTATGGAATAAGGTAGAAGCATGACCATAAATGTGAACAAGTGAGTCCGCCAACCCACACACCAAGGCATTTTCAGAAAGACGACTAAGCAGAGAAATCAGAAAGTAAAAGGGATAATAGAAAATGGAAAAATTAGAAATGGGGAGGGCAGAAAGGCCCATTGTTGCCAAATCATTGTTTTCTAGTCCAATATTATATTCCCCCACCCGTTTTGTACGTTTAATTTACTACCACAATTGGTATACCTTTTCGAATATTGTACCATAGACCCCTTTGCTGTCGCATATAAGAATTCATCTTCCTGTCCAACCACTCTGTTTCTTTCAATGTATCAACGCCAAACATACAGTGGACATGAAGGAAAGTTAGTATGTAGAAAGACATGTAAAAGAAAGAAATACAGTTCTATTTATTTCAATGTAGCAGCAAAGAGAATACGATTCACATGCGAATAAGTAGAAAGATACGTAGTATAAACACATAGTAAAAAAGGTGCAAAGCAGTAGAACAAGTAGAACAAATACATAGACAATAAATGAAATACTAAACACTAGAATATGAAATAAGAGTATAAGTACACACCTTTGTAAGTCCTCCTCTACATTCGCGCCAAAGAGTCCATTGTCCTCTCCAGCCACTCTATTTGTTTAAATGTAGCAATGCAGGAAAAATACAATGAAAATGAAGGAAGTTAATATGCAAGAAGACATGTAATGAAGATAAGTAATTATGTAGGAAGGTACGCAATATCTACATACAATAAACTAGGTGAACACATATAGAGACAATAAATGAAATACAAAACAACAGAATATGAAATAATAATACATGCATGTACCTTTGTATCTCCTCTTCCAGCGCTGCAGTTAAGACTCCTTCGTTTTCTCCAGCTATTCTGTTTGTTTGAATGTGGGAACACACAAAATACAATGAACATGAATGGAAGCTGCTATGCAGCGAAGAACAAGTAATATGTACATACAGTAAATGAGAATCAATGAATAGAATAAAATATAGTTAGAAACATGAACCTTTGCTTTTCTTCATCCATGGTTGTAAATATATAAATCTTTTCTCTGCCCAAAATATATTACAAGCCACAAAATATTAAGAAATTGCATGGCCACAACTAAATGCTTTTGGTTTTCTGTAGCAAAGTATCCAGATATGCTTCCAGACATGGAAATATAATTTTGCAGTACCTTTGGTGTACATATCATATATCAAGTACAAGACAAATTGTATCGTGGTCACACTAGTCTGTGTAGAGGATAAATAAGTTGTATTGTGATATGGGCACATTTCACCATATATGGTTAATAATTGCATTTTGCACATGTTTTATTTTAACAAAAAGACAATGGATATTGCAATTGCACATGTAGTTGTCCAATTATTTCTTATGCCACTATTTTGTATCATGTCAACACTGAAGTATCAACAAATTTTTACAGCAGAGTAGGCGGGCACAGAATAGGTGCCAAATCTTGACTTCGCCAGACACGATAAACAACACAACCATAGGTCCACTCATGGGTGCAGGACCCGAAGACTGCAAAGCGCTAAAAAAAAACCAAAAAAACAGCTCCAAATGCTGACATAGGACCCCAACCTTGCAAAGCCGAAGTAAACAAAAGAAAACAACAAGCATCAAACCAGTGAGAAAGAACCAATATGCCGAACTACAGACCCAGGGCCCCAAACTCACAAACTTGAGCCAAACAACAAAAACCAACAACCGACGAACCAGGGAACACGCAACAACCACTGAACCAATAAACAACATATGTATCTCCAACGATTACCAAACTACAATAGAAGCACATACAGAACCAGAAACATATGATGAGCATGCCAGTAGAAATAAACAAACATTCTTATTTGCAAACTGCAAACACTGAACATCAAAGAAGGAATAGAAAATGAAGCTATGGCATCGAAAATTACTCTGAAATGATGAACGAAAGAAGCGCAAGCTGAATTTTGGGTGCAATACCTGGACCCTGCAAAGTAAAAAATAAAATAAAAATTGATCCAACTGTGAATGTAGGACCCCAACCTTGCAAAGTTTGACCAAACAATAACAAGAAACAACCGATGAACCAACGAAGAAGAAGCACCCACCGAACTAGTAAACAATGTATGTAGCTTCAACAATCATGAAATTACATTCCAAGCCTAGAAGAAGTAAGAAAAATACAATGCCTATTCAACTGGCGGTGGAAAACAATATTGTCCAAATTCATTGCAACATTGTATGGAAAATTTCGAGGAAAAATGTACTCCGAGAAGCCTATTTAGGTAAACATTTAAGGTTGTCAGGTTGTCTAAGGGCCTCGCGGTATGCAAACATGTAAGCTATCAGGCCTATTTCAGGACCTCGCGCCATGTAAACATTTAAGCTGTCAGGCCTATTCAAGCACCTCAAAAAAAGTGTCAATGATCTAAACCTTCGGTATGCAAACATTTCAATACAA
This sequence comes from Picea mariana, assembly GCA_032191745.1. Classification (NCBI taxonomy): domain Eukaryota; kingdom Viridiplantae; phylum Streptophyta; class Pinopsida; order Pinales; family Pinaceae; genus Picea; species Picea mariana. Next base: position 24,671 of record JASDQU010819148.1, on the reverse strand, counting down.
ATACACTAATAAAAATTATAAAAGATGTCAGGCATATTCAAGCACCTCAAAAAAAGTGTCAATGATCTAAACCTTTGGTATGCAAACATTTCAATACAAATACACTAATRAAAATAATAATAGGACAAATACACTAATAAAAAAAACAAYGCCCATGCTCARAACTTTCKGTTTGTAAACATTTCAGTAAAAATGTAATAAAAATTAAAAAGGAGCGTCTAAGYTCAAAACTTTGGATATCTACACATTTACAACATTGAGAACAACAAAGCTGGCAATAAGACCTCGAATATATTCTCCAATGAGACRATGACATATAAGTTTTTATTTTTTATATAAAAAATAATGTTTTTACTTCTATAGTACAAACAATACAGAGGATGCGGAAATTTATAGTCAAAGGACATATTAATATGAAGTCAACGAATTATCGATCGTTGTAGTCCCTATGTGCCTTCGACAGAGACTAATAACGTTGTCGCTTCCTTGTTGATGATTAAAAGACAAAAAAGGGCCTTCCCAACAAAATCCCATTCTCCACCTATTCTCAAAACACATTGAATTTATCTCCCAAAGGAAAGTGAAGTTGGTTTGAACTCTATGCAAAATATTTACCATAATTTTCCTCCTATTAGTGAAAGACCGCAACAAGATGGTGATCAAACATAAAATGTCCCAAGGTAAAGGTTAAGCAAGTAGGTAATTATCTAGTCATGTCCTTGTATATTTTGGTACACGATTAATATGAAGTCAATGAGTTATCGATCGCTATAGTCCCTATGCGCCTTCGGTAGGGACTGATAACGTTGTCGCTTCCTTGTTGATGATTAAAAGACAAAAAAGTGCCTTCCCAACAAAATCCCATTCGCCGCCTATTCTCAAACACATTGAATTTATCTCCCAAAGGAAAGTGAAGTTGGTTTGAACTCTATGCAAAATATTTACCATAATTTTCCTCCTATTAGTGAAAGACCGCGACAAGATGGTGATCAGACATAAAATGTCCCAAGGTAAAGGTTAAGCAAGTAGGTAATTATCTAGTCATGTCCTTGTATGTTTTGGTACATGATTAAGGATCCACTCCTTTGTTGGCTTTGTTTATATTGCTAGGGATAAGTTTTTGATACATTTAATCTTACTTGAATGTTTGTTTTTCCACCCCTCCTTCCTCGTCCACATTGCAAGGTTGATCTTGGGTAAGATGAATCATGATAGAAGATGGATCTAAACCCTTATCCTTTACCATAGTTTTTGCATCTTGGTTAGGAAAAAATGAACTATGACAAACTCTTGTTGGCAGCTCTATCATCTATAAAAAAAACTGATGGCATAACTATGAGCAATATTAGATAGTGAAAAATTGGATTGATATAAGGTAGGATGAGGTTTATTATTAGGGCAATCCCTAATTTGATGGTCCTCAGATGGACATGTGAAAAACACTTGGAATATTTCAGTGTTTAACTGTCTACAAATGTGAACTATATGGTGTAAAAAGATTCAAATTCTAGGGAAAAGTTTTGTTCAAATCCACTTTGATACAAACTCTTGGAATAGAAAGAAATGGATTTTAGTTATCATTGTTGATTAACACTTCAGCAAAATTTTGGGAAAACACATCACTAAATTTTTTTGTATTTGCTGGGAGGCTATGGAACTCAATCCAAATAGAACATCATTTCCATTTAACATCCATTAGATTAAATTTATGCCTCCAATATTAGATATAAGACAAATAAGAAATAATCATTCATGTCCCATATTGCAATTTATAACAAGTTACAGCATTAGAATTTAAAAAACAACAAATATATATGGAACCGAGTTCTCATTAGAGGTCAAGGGAGATCCCTCTCACCTCCTAGTTTTAAATGCATCACCCATTAAAAGCTTAACCATCCATTATTCTATGAAGAAATCACAAAACAATCCATGTCTGCTCTAAGTTTTCTCATTCTCTCTTCATACTCTTCACCATCCTCAAAGAAAATGTTAAAACCCTTGTCAGACTCTCTCTAATCTACCTCTTCAAAGTCCATGTGGTCCATTTTAAATTGATATATCCTTTATAATCATCTATATATCCTTTCATTTGAGATAAAAAAAGGAACATTTTTTAGTGGAATTTTATTATGAATTTATTTTGGCTTCATGACTGATACCATAATTATTTCCTAGTATTCAAGAAACTATATTCATCAAATATGGACCATTTTGAATTTGTTGTATTGAATTTTCCCCAAACCTAACATATATGAATTTGTTGATCATATGAACTATTATTCATGTCGAAACAATGTATAGGATGAATCTACTATGGTTGCTGACATGTGTGATGAATAAAGTGACCCTATCTCCCTTTATAGGACCAAAATATCCATACCCACAATTCAAGCTTTAGTATCCAACACGTAGCTCTCAAATTTGATAGTCTATTTGGGCTTTGATATGATATTATTTGGTAACACAAGTTGAATTAAATCCCTACAAATTAGACAAATTTGTAGAGAGAGGTGCATCGGGGAAGGGAAGAACCTAAATAATGGGTGATTCGTTTACTTGAATTACACATTTGACATTTTGGGATTTTGATTCTTGATTTGTAAATTGAATGTAATTCATGTCAGCTAGATACACTAAAATTCTTGTAAGGATAGGTCTGTGGGTTGCATCACTTATCAACTACACCAACATAAAATAATTATCAAGTGAAATACTTTCGTATGACCTCTCACAAGAGCATATAGTTCATTTGTAACTTCCCTAGCAATGAAGGAAGATTCAGTGAGCATGACGTTGCCCAAGTCTAGGTCCATATGTAAACAAACCTACAATTATAGTAGTGGGGAAATATTTGACCATCAAATTAATGGCCTCAAATTCCCACTAGGTTGCAAGACCACAAATCCCTTTGGGGTAGACTTCGTTCCTCCTCTATTATTAATTAATGTATCTTCCACATAGTATCCAAAACTGAATTAGAAGGGGGAGGATGTCTAGAAATCACGATCACAGACACACACACACACAAGAAAACACAAGATCTAGAACAACAATGACGATCAATCAATACACACAACATTCACACAATAGACACAACATTTTATGTGGTAAAATCCTTAGCAGGAAAACATCCACAAGACAATGGGAGATCAATATTCTATTTCTCAAACAAGGAGAATACATATTCCTAACAACAAGCTTACAATGCATGAGTTATCCTTGCCTCTACGGGCTTACATATTTA
>JASDQU010819148.1:2048-13283 GCA_032191745.1 Picea mariana | reverse complement strand
AAGCGACAACGTTATTAGTCTCTGTCGAAGGCACATAGGGACTACAACGATCGATAATTCGTTGACTTCATATTAATATGTCCTTTGACTATAAATTTCCGCATCCTCTGTATTGTTTGTACTATAGAAGTAAAAACATTATTTTTTATATAAAAAATAAAAACTTATATGTCATCGTCTCATTGGAGAATATATTCGAGGTCTTATTGCCAGCTTTGTTGTTCTCAATGTTGTAAATGTGTAGATATCCAAAGTTTTGAACTTAGACGCTCCTTTTTAATTTTTATTACATTTTTACTGAAATGTTTACAAACCGAAAGTTTTGAGCATGGGCATTGTTTTTTTTATTAGTGTATTTGTCCTATTATTATTTTCATTAGTGTATTTGTATTGAAATGTTTGCATACCAAAGGTTTAGATCATTGACACTTTTTTTGAGGTGCTTGAATATGCCTGACATCTTTTATAATTTTTATTAGTGTATTTGTATTGAAATGTTTGCATACCGAAGGTTTAGATCATTGACACTTTTTTTGAGGTGCTTGAATAGGCCTGACAGCTTAAATGTTTACATGGTGCAAGGTCCTGAAATAGGCCTGACAGCTTACATGTTTGCATACCGCGAGGCCCTTAGACAACCTGACAACCTTAAATGTTTACCTAAATAGGCTTCTCGGAGTACATTTTTCCTCTAAATTTTCCATACAATGTTGCAGTGAATTTGGACAATATTGTTTTCCACCGCCAGTTGAATAGGCATTGTATGTTTCATACTTCTTCTAGGCTTGGAATGTAATTTCATGATCGTTGAAGCTACATACATTGTTTATTGGTTCAGTGGGTGCTTCTTCTTTGTTGGTTCATCGATTGTTGCTTGTTATTGTTTGGTCAAACTTTGCAAGGTTGGGGTCCTACATTCGCAGTTGGATCAGTTTTTTTTTTTTTTTTTTACTTTGCAGGGTCTAGGTGTTGCACCCAAAATTCGGCCTGCGCTTCTTTCGTTCATCATTTCAGAGTAATTTTCAATGCCATAGCTTCATTTTCTATTCCTTCTTTGATGTTCAGTGTTTGCAGTTTGCAAATAAGAATGTTTGTTTATTTTTACTAGCATGCTCGTCATATGTTTCTGGTTCTGTATGTGCTTCTATTGTAGTTTGGTAATCGTTGGAGATACATATGTTGTTTACTGGTTCAGTGGTTGTTGCTTGTTCCCTGGTTCGTCGATTGCTGGTTGTTGTTATTTGGCTCAAGTTTGTGAGTTTGGGGCCCTGGGGCTGCATTTCGGCATATTGGTGCTTTCTCGCTAGTTTGGTGCTTGTTGTTTTCTTTTGTTTACTTCGACTTTGCAGGGTTGGGGTCCTATGTCAGCAATTGAAGCTGTTTTTTTGTGTTTTTTTTAGTTCTTTGCAATCTTTGGGTCCTGCACCCATGAGTGGACCTATGGTTGTGTTGTTTATTGTGTCTGGAGAAGTCAAGATTTGGCACCTATTCCATGCCCGCCTATTCTGCTGTAAAATTTTGTTGATACTTCAGTGTTGACATGATACAAAATAGTGGCATAAGAAATGATTGGACAACTACATGTGCAATTGCAATATCCATGATCTTTTTGTTAAAATAAAACATGTGCAAAACGCAATTATTAACCATATATGGTGAAATGTGCCCATATCACAATACAACTTATTTATCCTCTACACAGACTGGTGTGACCACGATACAATTTGTCTTGTACTTGATATATGATATGTACACCAAAGATACTGCAAAATTATATTTCCATGTCTGGAAGCATATCTGGATACTTTGCTACAGAAAACCAAAAGCATTTAATTGTGGCCATGCAATTTCTTAATATTTTGTGGCTTGTAATATATTTTGGGCAGAGAAAAGATTTATATATTTACAACCATGGATGGAGAAAAGCAAAGGTTCATGTTTCTAACTATGTTTTATTCTATTCATTGATTCTCATTTACTGTATGTACATATTACTTGTTCTTCACTGCATACCAGCTTCCATTCATGTTCATTGTATTTTGTGCATTCCCACATTCAAACAAACAGAATAGCTAGAGAAAACGAAGGAGTCTTAACTGCAGCGCTGGAAGAGGAGATACAAAGGTACATGCATGTACTACTATTTCATATTCTGTTGTTTTGTATTTCATTTATTGTCTCTATATGTGTTCACCTAGTTTATTGTATGTAGATATTGTGTACCTTCCTACATAATTACTTATCTTCATTACATGTCTTCCTGCATATTCATTTCCATTGTATTTTTCCTACATTGCTACATTTAAACAAACAGAGTGGCTGGAGAGGACAATGGACTCTTTGGCGCGAATGTAGAGGAGGACTTACAGAGGTGTGTACCTGTACTCTTATTTCATATTCCAGTGTTTAGTATTTCATTTATTGTCTATGTATTTGTTCTACTTGTTCTACTGCTTTGCACCTTTTTTACTATGTGTTTATACTACGTATCTTTCTACTTATTTGCATGTGAATCATATTCTCTTTGTTGTTACATTGAAATAAATAGAATTGTATTTCTTTCTTTTACATTTCTTTCTGCATACTAACTTTCCTTCATGTCCACTGTATGTTTGGTGTTGATACATTGAAAGAAACAGATTGGTTGGACAGGAAGATGAATTCTTATATGCGACAGCAGAGGGGTCTATGGTACAATCTTCGAAAAGGTATACCAATTGTGGTAGTAAATTAAACGTACAAAATTGGTGGGGGAATATAATGTTGGACTAGAAAACAATGATTTGGCAACAATGGGCCTTTCTGCCCTCCCCATTTCTAATTTTTCCATTTTCTATTATCCCTTTTACTTTATGATTTCTCTGCTTAGTCATCTTTCTGAAAATTCCTTGGTGTGTGGGTTGGCGAACTCACTTGTTCACATTTATGGTCATGCTTCTACCTTATTCCATAATTAACCACTTTGTCGATTGTGAGTGTCGTGTTGGCGGGTTCAAGATTGTGCCTCTAGCTTCAGGGGTTCCGTGATATACAGATTGGTCGTTGTACACCGCAATCATGCCCTGTTTACTGTTACACATTTTTTCAGTCAAAAAATCTGAGGCATACAATTTGACCCTTGGGTCCTCATGTTTCTTGAGTATCTCTTCACACCCTATTTCATATTCCATCTCCTTGGACCCTGCATGTGACATTAAGAACAATTATGGACAATATAAAATGCACATGCTTGTTTAGTCCTTATGATGTTCATCTACACATGCTTGCAACAGAAAAAGTTGGACTAGTGACATGGCCATCAGCAGTCAGTCATCCCAAACATCAACAGACCAACAAGGCCAAAGGTAAATATGCATACATTTTGTTCCCCGTATGTTTACCAAACAAATATCCTTAGTTTTGTATTCATCTATGGCATGGTGAATATGCTCATGCCATCTACAACACATACTTTGTAGCTCACAAGAAGTATCAACAAGTGCAAGAGAGATGTCAAACATAGCGCACGTTCTACAGACTAAGAGGTCTGGTTGCAAAACTCTGGCTCCATAGTTCATCCAAGTTGTGCGTCTACTTGTACATTTATGCCAGGGAAAAAAGAAAACAAAAAAAATAATGCACACTACCATTCACATTACTTTTCCTATTCAAAAAATGTCACCGGGTCTAAACTTGTAACACCCAAAATACTATCAATAGAGGGCTTGAACATCCGACGAACTAGAAAAGTGTTCATCGGGGACATAATGGTCATCTATAGCACCTACTTGGACAAGGAAAACAAAACTAGATCCATTATGCATACTGACATGATAGATAAGGAGGCCCTGATGACAGTCACACTGACTATTCCCACACAACTTGTCCAAAAACATGCAGAAAAGATATTGCTAGGTAATGGGATATCCATTACAAATTTTAATATATTTCCCAAAACATTATATGACCATGGTGATTGGATTATATCGCTCAACGAAACAAGTATTGTGGAAAAAATTCTCGCTATTTTTTCAGAATGTTGTTTCGTCCCAGACGCAACTATCAGCCAACTTGCACAAAGCAACGACATTTACCCAATCAGAACCATTGGCACAGTTGTCACACTCACGAGAAAACTTGGCTCACAACACATTCTCCATATAAAATATGAAGAGTCATACAACGACAAGGAAATGGTACCGTTCTCCATATCCAGTTTTGTCCTTTACTTTTGCATGTCCATGTATCTCGGTCAAGTTACACAAATATTGTATTGTTCCATGTTGCAACTACAATTGTTCGATACCTATTCAAATTTGGTTTTGTCAATGGAACAACAATTGCATAAAGGGCAATTTCCACTTATGCTCTTTAAAAATATAACAAAGAAAAGAGATGTTAAATAAAGGATCTTTCGCACAACCCAAGCAACATTTGTAACATAATTGCGAGTAGACATAGTACAAGATCTCAAAAAACTAACTAGCTCTATAACTGTTGTGCGTAAACATCTACAGATTTATCCTCACTTTTCTCATACAAATAACCTTCACCAAACTTCTGTAGTTTTTTTTATTATTATTATTCTTTCTTTGGTGCAATTGTATATTATATTGTTCAATATATTAACTGTTATGCTCATGTTTCAAGGTTGAGGGTGTTTTAGTTGCAGTGAATGCATACTCGACCCCCTTCGAGCCTGTATGTGCGAAATGCAACTCTCCTGCTTATGGTTATGCTTTCATAAGTGATGATACAATTTATTTTCTACGATGCAGTAAAAAAATGTCCATACATATATAGACATTGCCTCAATGCTACCATCCGAACCATGGGCAACACAACCGTGCATTGTACATTTAGACAGCCTCTGTTGCAAGATGTGCTTCCTGGGTTAGAAGAATTTTCATATGAAGCATACCTATAGAAAAAGGAAAAAAGTGTCTACATGTTGCGCGACTTTCAGATACATAGCAAATTTACCTTAAATGAGGAAAATGCAATATTGCATATCGGCTGAAAGGAAAAAAAAAAAAAACATATCAAGCTTTGGTAGGAAACGAAAATATCTCATGTGTGTCTTTTATTTTTCTTCAACACCCAAATGAATGTTCGTCGAAGTCAAGTTCTTCGGAGTTTACATCTATAGTTGTAAAATTCTCTTTCCATAGATTTTATGTCTTCTTGTACACTTGAAAGAAGGATAATACAATTACAAATGAAATCGATGTTGTTATTTTGATGTTTTTTTTGCATCTCCCAGTAAGAATTTTGCATATTTGTTGTGGTGTGCAAATTAAAAAAAAAATGGTGGTTGGTTGTGGTTTTGATGGAGGATTCTGCACGTTTTTGGGTGCCTAAATTGGACAATTGTTTTCCAACTATATATCCATGAAAGGATTTCTGCATTTTTTTTGGTTACCCGAATAAAAAAAAATGGTCTCCAACTATACATTTATGGTATGGTATCTGCATTTTCTCGATGCTCTAATTGAAAAAAAAGGACTCAGCATGGATTGAAACATGATCTTGAGATTTTCAGATCTCACTATAGAGATTGGGGAGTTTGGTCATTGGAATTCATACAGACAGGTGCAGTTGTTGGTAATGTACACGTGCATAAGATTGTTCAGTCCAGAAATGGGAAGCATGAGAGAAAACCCCATAAAAAGTATCCAACTGTAAATAACTCAGGCCCATATTTTGAACCGTCGAAATAGCTTTCTCCTCTAGGCAGAACCATCACGCATTTCCAATAATATTGGAAATTTGGCATTGTTAAAACTGGTAGTGATAGACCATGGCACTATCAAAAGAAAATGTCCATAGTGATCTTGCTTAATGGTAAAATAATAATCGGCAACTTTCTTGTTCCCCATTTTGAGGTCTAGTTATAGCTAGCGTACAGTGGCGAAGCTCCGCTGGTTTTGTGTTGTCTTGTGTTTGGAAGACTTTTGTTCATGTCCTATTGCCCCGGTTATTTTCTCATGGGAACATATACCAGATGTAAGAGAAACCCAATGCCACGATGTGTTTCTTATATATATCAATGTGTTTGATGCAAAGGTGGATGTGTACTGCTCTATGGAACCTTGTGGGATCTTTCTTGATGCCTTTTGTGTTCATGCATTGCCTTCTGACTCACCTTTCAATACATTTGGTGTTTACTTGGTTCTTGGTTGTATGCTTCATTCTGGAAAATTAATAATGCATTCAAGATCTTCGCAGTTTTTCTATGATCTTAAAGACTATAGAGGACATGATTTGCACTTTAGTATAAGATTTGTGACGCAAATGTAGTAGGTGGATCGTTTTAGCACTTTTCCTTGATCAATGAACTTAGCAAAATTAATTTCCTAGAAAATTTTGAAATAAAAGAATATATACTATGTGAATTCCACTTGAACAATCATATCAATGAGAAGACATTAAAATTCAAATTCATTGTTGTTATGCTTGAAGTGAAGATGATAGTACAATAACTTTACTTAAACATCCCAAAATTAATTTTCTTGTAGCTTTTCGACGCTTCTCTTATACAAACAAATCCTGGAAACTATAAGCATGGCTCGTTGTATATATTCCTTAATTGAAGAACATGTTCACATGTTTAATGCACTTCATAGTTACTGTTAAGGCCATCAATGTGGCTTTCTTACACCAATTCGTGCTTCCAAAAATTGCCATCCCCTTTCTTTTTTCGCTCTACTTTCCCTTTCTGGTTACTTACTCATTTTTCGAAAAATGTCTAGGTACAGGAGTTGGTGGACCCATGTCTTCAGATCTCCCCATTGTTCCTTTTATATCACCATCCTGGCCGATTGCTTCCCTATTTCATATTGAACAAACTTTTTGGATCGCGGGTTCCCAGATAGGTAGGTTCAACATTATGTTTCCATTGTTTCGTTGCCTGCAAACATCACCCGGACTTCCGCGATCTACAAATTAGCAAACAAATTCCACTTTATCTCATTTTTAGCACTTTTCCTTGATCGATGAACTTAGCAAAATTAATCTCCTGGAATAATTTGAAATAAAATAATATATACTATGCAAAGTCCAATGGAACTATCATATTAACGAGAGGACATTAAAACTCAAATTCATCGTTGTTATACTTTTGGTGAAGATGACAGTACAATAACTTTACTTAAACATCCAAAAATTGATTTTCTTGTATCTTTTCAACGCTTCTCTTATACAAACAGATCCTGGAAACTATAGGAATGGCTCGATGTATCTATTCCTTGATTGAAGAACATGTTCACATGTTTAATGCAATTCATAGTTACTGTTAAGACCATCAATGGGGATTTCTTACACCATTTCCCAGTTTTGAAAATTTCCATACCCTTTCTTTTTGCCCCCTGCTTTCCCTTTCTGTTTACTTACTCATTTTTTCGAAAAAATTCTAGGTGCGGGAGTTAGTGGATTCACATCTTTAGATTTCCACTTACTTTTATATCACCAGCCCGACCGACCTCTTCCCAGTTTCATATTGAACAAACTTTTTGGATCGCGGGTTCCCGGATAGGCAAGTTCAACATTGTGTTTCCATTGTTCTGTCGCCTGCAAACAGCACCCGAACTTATATAATCTATAAATTAGCAAACAAATTCCCCTTTATCTCATTTTTAGCACTTTTCCTTGATCGATGAACTTAGAAAAATTAATCTCCTAGAATAATTTGAAATAAAAGAATATATACTATGTGAATTCCAATGGAACTATCATATCAATGAGAGGACATTAAAATTCAAATTCGTCGTTGTTATACTTGTGGTGAAGCTGACAGTACAATAACTTTACTTAACATCCCAAAATCGATTTTCTTGTAGCTTTTTGACGCTTCTCTTATACAAACAGATCCTAGAAACTATAATCCTAGCTCATTGTATATATTCCTTGATTGAAGAACCTATTCACATGTTTAATGAACTTCATAGTTACTATTAAGACCATCAATGGGGATTTCTTACACCAATTCCCACTTTCGAAAATTGCCATCCCCTTTCTTTTTTCCCTCTGTTTTCCCTTTCTGGTTACTTACTCGTTTTTCTAAAAATGTCTAGGCACAGGAGTTGGCAAATTCACGTCTTCAGATTTCCACTTTTACTTTTATATCACCCACCCAACCAACTACTTCCCTTTTTCATATTGAACAAATTTTTTGGATCATGGGTTCCCGGATAGTCTTAGTCCCGGATAGTATATTGTGTAGTATTCTTCGTCAGTGTCACCAACTGATTCGGGGTTGTTGCACTACTTCCACTACTCTGACTACCTTTACTACTATCCTTTCTTCCTTCACTAACTACAAGTACTTGTGATAAAGTTTTAGATCTTAGATATGCACACAGTGTTGTGGGTTTGACATAGAGTCTGGCTTGAGTGGGGAAACTCATATGTGATGGATTTCCTTCTGCTAGACTGAGCTGAAGATATTTTTCCTTTTATTCTATGTGTGGTATTCCTTCAATATAGAGTACTAAAACAATGTATCTTTCCTAAAATTCACTGTGTTTCTCTTCTCTCTCAACCATAGTCTTTTTTTGACTGTACCAAAATATTTTTCCACTGCGAAATACTCCAACATCTTTTTCTATCACACATTCTTCTTCTCTCAACATTCTCAGTACATACATTCATTATTCGTTCTATCATGCATCCCTCTTCATACACTCATACCATCCCTTGGTCAGCCCTCAGTCCCCCTATGTGCACGAAGGCGCCTAACTGCTAGGGAAATCAAATTCCATCTTCATAACCTCCTTATCACACAACAATATATTGATCCAAGTAGACAATGATTTCAAATATCTTCCATGCATACCTTTAAAGAACTCTCTTTCGGTAGCACTATATGACTGGGTAACATCTATAACAAACTCAATAACATAACCCCCTAATACACTATCCAACCAGAAATCCACTATGTACAAGATATGATTACTTATATTATTAACTCATTGAATCAACTCAAGGGTCCAACTCCTCGAAACAATAGTGTGAAATGTTCCATTATTTTCAACTAATCTCTGTTTCGACTCAACCAAAATATTCGGGAAATCAACAAAGAAAATATCATCTAAGTCTGTAAATACATACCTCTATAACCATTGTTCCATATTGATCCACGGGTTCTTATTTTGATCTCTGGAAAACCCATTCTCCTTTGCCTCTAACCACTTTTCGTTCTCTTCCTTAGTCATCCTCCGCATTCCTCTCAATCACAGATCCCGGTCCTGACAACATAACCATTTGTTGGCAGACAGTAGGCAAACCCAGGGTTCAACATTAATTCACCAACATTAATATGTTCTTTGTTTTGATGATTCTACACACATGATAATTGGTATAATGAACTAATGATAAGTGTAATGGTTACGATGAACCAGGTTTCCACAGTCATGAAGGGATAGGAAACATTCATCATAACCGTTACACTTATCATTAGTTCATTATACCATTTATCATGTGCATAGAATCATCAGAACAGATAACATATTAATGTTAACCATACATTATATGCATGCAATAAACAAAACAATAAACACATCATAACACATGATAACAAAGATACACCAATATTTATTGTGGTTCACCCAAGATGGGCTACGTCCACAATGGTCGACTTCTTATATTATTAATAATAATCTCGTACAAAATATGCGCACTGCGCTCATAAATTATGCCCTTCCAGTTCTCTTATCTTTCTATATTTCTCTCTTCACGCTTACATTCACGCATACAGTGCACACTTAGCTCTTCTTATTCTCATTCACTCTCCAATTCTTGCTACTTTATACCTAAAAACCCTTACATATTTATACTATTACATTAGGGATTAACTCTTTTCTATGGGCCAAAATGCCTAATGACTTCTAACTATTTTCCTCCTTTCATGCTTGTTGGTCTTGAAAGTGCGCTAACTACTTTTCCTTCTTATGTGCATGTTGCACAGTTCCCAAAACTGGTACCAAAAAGTCTCGTCCCAACATATATAATGCACCAAGGATAGTGCATAAATAAGGGGTAGGGGAATGTAATACCCCTAAGCTGAACCCCAATTGTAAATGTACATATAGGCTGGTGAGCTAGGATATTTTGGGATAGAATGCCTTTATATGTATGTTTTGCGGCCAAGGTGCTTGTGTGATTATTAGGACAAAGAGTCTAGATGATAAAAGGCCAATGATCCTATCCTTGTAATATTTAATCACACTCAGATTATTAATAAAATACATCACTAGTGTAGACCAATTGGACAAAAGAGTATGGGGGACTAAGAACAAATTAGCAAACAAATTTCTCTTTATCTCGTTTTCTTTTTCTTTTTGTTTACTTGGTCCTTTTTCCGAATGTCTCTTGCTTTTATATACAGCACCCGAAGTTCCGCAATATACAAATTGACCATCGACATCCATCATTGTCTCCTGTTCCATGTTACGCATTTTGCATTCAACGGTTGGGGTAGATACAATTTGACCATCGGGCCCACACGTCTCCTAAGTAGATCTTATGGCCCTATTTTCAAGCCCATCAATATTTCATGTTTTGAGTATTTCTAATGCTTTTATATCACGAGTCTGACCAACCGCTTGTCCATTGCATACTTGGCCATTGTTACCATCGTCGGTTCCTGGCCAGCCTTGCTCAACATTGTGCTTCCACTATTCCACTACGTACAAACAACACCCAAAACTCCACAATATACAAATTGATGCCCAAAATCTGTCATTGTGACATACAATTTGACCATCGGCCCCTCACATCTCCCGAGTATATCTTGTGACCCTATTTTTTAAACCCGCCCGACCACTTTCCATACTTGGCCATTTCTTGGAATCTATTTCACAGGTTGGCGGGTGGACAAAATGTACAATGCTTAGTCACTCTTCATCATCCCCGGCACCTTAGTACTTCTTTCTAGATATGCAATTATTAAGCTTTAATGCTATTAGTTCATCATGCAGGAACCATTAAGATTGTCATTAATGTCCGGAAGGCCGGAGAAGATTTTTCATTAATACGAATTAAACCAAGATTTGCATAGAAGAGTGTTATCCTTTCCAAGTATTCATTTCAAACATGATGCAATCTCTTTCGTGTGTCGACTGGTTGGCGCCTTTACAAAATATCTAATTCTTAATCTCTCTTCGTCGTCACCGCCACCTTCGCACTTTTTTTTAAGTATGCAATGAGTAAGCTTTAATGGTAATAGATCATTATGTACAAACCCTGGAGATTGTCATT
>JASDQU010819146.1:0-23454 GCA_032191745.1 Picea mariana | reverse complement strand
TAATTGTTGTTAAATTTGCAAAATGTGTACCCAACAAAACTTTGTTAGGAACTGTTTCAACAATTTTATGAAAATATGAACCCTTATGGTTCAATTATATATATATATATATATATATATATATATATATATATATATATATATATATATATCAGAATTATTTCTTCTGATTTTATGGAAAATTGAATTCCTCGATCAATTTTTTGGGTGGATATTTAGATTTCTCTTTCCAACACCTTTCCAATGCCCATTCCCATGCTCAATTCTGAGTCTTGAGCAAAAAGTTATGGTTATTTGAAAATTGTCCATTAACTTTTCCGTTCACACTTCAATTAGGCGGAATTATGCATTGTAATTATGAATTTTCGCACCTAATCCATTGGATTTTTCATAGGATCTCAATTAGGTTTCCTCATATACATATTATGGACATTATGTCCAATTTTAACCTCATTATGGGTTCTGGGATGCTAGTTACAACTCTTTGAAATTCTAGGCCAATATGTGTTTTTGGTCTGGAATGCTACAGGTACCTTCTTTGGCATATTAAACACTTTTAACATGGACATAAATTTAATTCAGCTCTGGTATTGTCTTCTATGGCTCAATATATTTCCATTGACTTCTCTTGTGCCTCAATCGGATTCCAGAGAAGAAAGTTATGGCTCTTGGAAGTTAATTGGGTCTTAAAAATTACCCTCCACTGTTTGTGCTGTAACTTTCTCATAAAGGCTCTATTTGACGAATGGTTTACACCATTAGAAAGATCTCTCTGAGCTCTTTTATTTGACCTGTAGAGATAGAGTGTACATTTGTTACAAATCTATCTCATGGTTTTTGAATTGTTAAAAACACTGTTAAGGCCCTCAAAAACTCGTTGCAAAAAGATGACATTCAATCAATATAAAATGTCGCGGAAATCCATTGATTTTCCATTGTTGTTCTCTCTTCAAACGACTTTGATCGCACAAATTTCAACCTATACGCCTATATTTAACATGTGTAGCAACACCATAGGGTAAATCGTGCTCTGTGCACTTTCAAACCACTGTGTATCACTTCTATGTCGCGCAAATAACTTGCATGCACTACTTTTGTGTCACGCTCCAATATCTACCGCACGCAGTTTTGGTTCTTGCACTATTACCTATTGCGTGCAGTTTTTGTATCGTGCATTGATATTCTGCGTGCATTGTACTCTACATGTTGCACTATTCTAGAGTTTGTTGTGTCTCCACCGTGCACCAAAACTCTGCGTGCACCACTGACTAAATTGTCGTGTGACAACATATACCCACATTGCACTTGCACCAACAAAACTCATTTGTGCTCTGCCAACACTGTGCACACCACGCGCATCATTATTATGTGTGTTTGCACCGCACGATGCTAAATTTATCATGCGGTCCTATACACCAACATTTTTCCACGTGACGCCAAAATTTAGCATGCACACCCACACACTAACGTTTTTCTGCGCAGCACCAAAATTTAGCATGCAGACCAGCACGCCAATATCTTGTCGCGCAGTGCCAAATTTTCCCTATCACAAGATTTTCACTGCACATCATTCATTTTTAGTGCGCCCACCTGTGAACAATCATTTTTATGGGCATCAATTCCTAGTAAATTCTACTACAGAAATTGGGGATTTTGGCTTAACTTTTTTCCCAATTTACCATCGACATTCTGCAACCATGAAATTTGTTCAATTTCACCCTGATAACACCAGTTCAAGTTATGCAACAACAAATCACTTGTTGAGATTCAACAAGAAGATCCTAGTGAAAATTATGCACCAACACTAGGATGGAGCCTCAGGCTATTTTTATGTGGAAGTCTATTTTTAGATGATGAGCAAATTCTATTTATAGATGATGCCTATTTATAGATGGTGAGAAAATTCTATTTATAGATGTATGTCGACTATTATTATCCCTTAATAATAGTTGGACAATAAATATTAGTCTATTCTCAATGAGCACTTGGAAATAGTTAACTGAAGTGGAAAATCAATTAGCTATAGAAAATTCGAGTTCAAAGGTTGACTGGTGGGACATGCAAGTTGAATTAGTTGTAACTGAGTGATTCAAAGTTGTAACAAAGTTAGATGTGTAGTTATGTGAGTTGTGAAGTAGTTTAACTCAGTTAAGTGAGTTAAGCTCAATTGTACTAGTTGTAATTGAACTTACACTAGTGAGAGATCAGTGAATTAATTATTAATTAATTCACAATCAGTGTTCTCACATGCAACTGAAGATTTACCACTGTTAACTACATGCATGTCAGATCCAGTGGAGACCCAATTGAGATAACATGTGAAAGGGATAGTTTGACTATCAATTGTTACATTAGTGAGTGCACTCATGCAAACACACACACAATGGACGTGCCCATGAGGAATGCATAGCCTAGGTAAGAGGGATTTATTCATTGCAAGGATTTCCATCAGCAGGGATTGCGCTGAGGAGGCAAGCTATCTGGAGGCAGTAAATTGGCACATGGATTTGCCAATTTTTGTATGACAGTGTGAGACAATTGTATATTGTACTGAGATCTCTTGGATTCGAGTTTCATATGATATTGTTTCATTATCCATGATATATACATAATATATGATAGTGGGGTTTTTAGCTTTATGCTTTTTCGATAAAACATCTGTTTTATGTGTGATTGATCTTTCTTCTTGATATTGCAATTGGCGATCATGTTTTGAATTCCACAAGAATATTTGTAGAATCGATTATTTATTTAGCAGTGGCATATAATTGTTAGATTAGGCGAATCCAGGAAATACATAATTTGTATTAAAATTTCTACATGGTATCAGAGCACAAAAGATTGCAGAAGCTGAGTTTGTGATTGGATAGAATTCGAATTTGCAGAAAGACTTTCTTGGTGCTACAGCTGATTCAAGATCGAAATGGATTTCAATGGCTTGAGGTTAGAGTATGCACTCGAGGGTAGCTTGAACTACATTTCGTGGAAGGAAAGCATGGAGGTGTTGGTTTTTATTCATATGAGATGTGAGAGATATTTGATATATTATTACAATAATGAGTGTTCCATATATAGGGAACATATGGTGACCATCCATGAAAGGATGTGTCCCTTGAATAATCAATAACTAATTATTATTATCATTTACATATTATATATGATATTTAATAATCAATAATTATATTATTAATTATTATTCTAAGAGAAAGTGTTCCCGATGTTTTCCAAACATCAACACTCCCTCTCAACGAGGGAGACACTCTGCAACATGCCACTCTTGTCTTTGAAGTATACAAACTTCACCCTAGACTCATGACCCATGTATGTCAGTCTTGGGAGACATCTCTCTCCCACCTGAACCAGGGAGAAACTCCTTTTGTGGCTCTCCCTCTAAGCCAATTAACTCTCTCTAAGATTAAGCTCATTTTTGGTCCGCATGTAATAGCATAACATCTTGAGTCTTTATCATTCGTTTTCAAATCACCATGACTAGGAAAAAGACCACACTAGGATCTTTCACCAAAGGCACACAACTATGAGTGAATGTCGGCTTGATGCTAACTGACATGTGGAAAGCACTTCAAGCACATAAAGTCCATATTATTCCTTTTCATGGTCAAGAAAGGACTACGTCTGGGCCCATTTATCACAAGTGCACCTTTGTGATAAATGTATCCTATCTCCCTTGGTCTGCAGCCCAATGTAGGAGAAGTTATTCCCGATGCTGAAACATCAACACTCCCTCTTAACTAGGGAGGTATCTTTCCATAGTAGTACACAACTATTGTCTAGATACACACAGTCTCTACTAGTGGTACAAAACCACCATAGTAGTGAAAGATTTGTCACACATGGCACTCCCAGGTGGACTTCTAGAGGCTACTCCCTCTAGGGACACTTAGGGTCAAATCCCCATAGTGTGAGACATCAAGTGTCAACTCCCTTGACATGTCCTCATGTTCTCTGAACATGGGACGATGGGCTATAAGCCCAAATGCACTTATTCCTTCTCAAATAAGTGTCCTCATAGATCAAATCAACTCAATTCACAGAGGAGTATGATCTAGAGAAAGTTTGTCACACATGGCACTCCATGTGGAATTCTATAGGCTACACCCTCTAGAAACACTGGGGTCAACTCCCATAGTGTATGATGTCAAGGGTCAACTCCCTTGACATGTCCTCATGTGATCTCCACATGGGGCATTGGGTTATAATCCCAACTGCACTTATTCCTTCTTGAATAAGTGTTCCACTTATCCCTTCTAAGATAAGTGTCCTCATAGATCAAATCAACTAAATTCACAGAGGAGTACAATCTAGAGAAAGTTTGTCACACATGGCACTCTATGTGGACTTCTAGAGGCTACACCCTCTAGAAACACTAGGGTCAACTCCCATAGTGCATGACGTCAAGGGTAAACTCTCATGACATCTCCTCATGTGATCTCCACATGGGATGTTGGGTTATAATCCCAACTGCACTTATCCCTTCTTAGATAGGTTCCCCACTTATCCCTTCTAGGATAAGTGTCATCACAGATGAAAACAACTCAGTCACAAAGGAGTACAATCTGGAGAATGTCTCAGGAAGCTGTAAACATCAACACTCACTCTTAGCGAGGGAGGCATTCTCTGCCATGCCAATTCTGTCACAGAAGTACTTAAACTTCATCCTGGTTTGGTAAGAACATCAACAACCTGCTCATCTGTAGGAAGGTATTGCACCAATACTTCCTTCCTCTGCACATGTCTTAGATGTAATGGTACTTTATCTCAATGTGGTTCAATTTTTCATGAAACACTAGATTATCAGAGATCTTCACACAACTTTGGTTACCATAATGAATAATGGTGGAATCCAACACATGTTTGAATAAATATGCAAGGAGCTTGTGAAGCCACACTGCTTCATGGACTGTCATACTTAATACAATGTACTCTGCTTCTGTTGTGCTCAAAGCCACAAAAGTTTGTTTCCTGCTACACCAGGAAACCATGGAAGATACCAAAGTGAAGCAACACCTGAAGGTTCTCTTTCTTTCCACTGCGCTCCTTGCCCAATTAGAGTCAATATATTCTTTCCATATCATATCAATACTGGAAGTATATCTCAGACCATGTCGAACTGTGCCTCGCAAGTATCTCAACACATGCTTCATAGAAATCTAGTGTGTTTATCTCAACTGACTTATAAACTGGCTAAGTGCACTCACTGCATATCAAATATTTGGTCTGGCGTTAACTAGATACATCAATTATCCAATCAATTGTCTGTATAGAGTTTGATCAATTTCATCATAATTGGAAGAAGACACACTTAGTTTCTTTAGATTTTTCATCATTGGTGTAGCCACGAGATTCAAGTTCAATATCTCAAACTTCTTCAATATCTCAACTATGTACTTCCCCTAAGTTGGGAATATCTCATCAGTTCTCTGTCACACTTCTAGTCCCAAGAAGTAGTGCATCATACCAAGGTCCTTCATCTCAAACTTAGTGGCCAAAGAATACTTGCATTTAAAAATAAGGCTCTCTGCATCGGTGAGGAATAAATCATCAATGTAGACATCCAAAATCAGGGACTCACCATTAATAATATTGTAGTACAAGCTCAAATCGAAAAAACTTTTGTTGAAGCCCAAAAATCATCAAGTGTCCATGAATCCTTTCATACCAAGCTCGAGGTGGTTTCTTGATTCCATACAAGGCCATCTTCAACCTGCACACATGAGACTCCGTCTCATGTATCACGAAACCATATGGCTGCTCGATGTATATTTAATCCTCAATCTCTCCATTGAGAAAGGTTGTATTTACATCCATATGATGTACTCTCCAACCCATGGATGTTGTAGGGGAAATAATCATCTGGATAGAGGTGTATCGAGCAACAAGAGAAAGTCCTCATAATATATTCCCTTTGCATGAGAGAATACTCTATAAACAAATCTCGTTTTGTGCCTCTCAATGCTCCCATCAACTGCGTGTTTGATCTTGTAGATCCATTTGGAAGTCACTATAGAATTCCCTTCAGGTCTTGGAACAATATCCCACGCATCATTCTATTTTCACGAGGAATTCCTTCTTCTAAGAGGCATCCAAGAAGATAATAACAATGAAGGATTTATCAAAATCATAGATGAACAATATGATGACAGTTACTTCAAATGGCATGTCTATTTTGCTCTGGAAATTCTGTCTTAGCTCTTGATTCCCAAGTGGTGTTGTATCTGCTATGACAACAAAAGCACAGAAGAAATTTATGGAGTAGCCCAGTGGCTTAATATAGAGGCCCCGGTGAATTTACTTGAACACCTTATGGACCTTTTCTAAAATCCGATGATGATTAGGATCATAATTGAATCGAGCCACCACATACCAATGACGGGATACCATTGCAGTCACTAGAAATGCCATTGGAGACAAAATTCACCTGGCCTTTTATTATAGAGTTTTATTTTCTTCCATTTACCTAGGCCCTCCTATGAGAGAGTGAGGCCCGATCCTGCTCTGATACCATGTTGGTTTTTATTCATATGAGATATGAGATATATTCGATATATTATTACAATAATGAGTGTTCCATATATAGGGAACATATGGTGACCATCCATGAACAGATGCGTCCCTTGAATAATCGATAACTATTTATTATTATCATTTACATATTATATATGATATTTAATAATCAATAATTATATTATTAATTATTATTCTAAGAGAATGTATTCCTGATGTTTTCCAAACATCAATAGGAGGTAGTAATCGAAGACAATAGATTGAAGGAATTCATTGACAAGGATGTTCCTAAGCCAGATGTTGCAGATGCTGTAAATCTTTATGCATGGAAAAAGAAAGTGGAAAAGGAGAGAAGGATCTTGTTGGAGGGAGTACGAGACCACATTGTTTCAAACCTCCATGGGAAAGAAACACCATATGAAATGTGGAAGACTTTGATAGATCTATTCCAAAACAACAACAACCATAAGAAATTGGCACTCAAAGATAAACTCAGGAAGATCAAGATGGAGAAGGGTGACTCCATTCCAAAATATCTCACGAAGTTTTTCCAATGTCAAGATGAGCTTGGGAGTGTGGGAATAATAGTCACTGATGATGATTTGGTGAGCTTGGCTCTCCTAGGACTTCCCAAGAGTTGGCACAATTATCAAGACTCTATCAATGGAAGGGAAAAATTGTCAGATTGGGAACGACTATGGTCGGATTTGGTGCAGGAGGAGTTCAGGTGGAACACAAAAGATGGCTCTTCATCAAAGCATGATGATGAAGAGGATTGTGTTTTGAATACCAAGGAAAGGGAAGGGAAGGGGAGGAAATTCCATTCAAAATCTGAGTCTAAAGGCAATAAGTTGCATTTGTCGAAAGTGAAGTGTTTTCACTGTCACAAACATGGGCATCTCACTACTAACTGTTCGTAGAAGAAGAAGAAAAAGAAGGCTGCTAGAGCTGCAGTTGGTGAGGCCCTTGTCTTTCAATTTGAACTTGAATTCTCCTATATCACATGCATGGTGTCAAGTGCATTGGGATCGATGTGGTATTTGGATAGTGGCGCTTCCTTCCACATGATGGGAGATAAGGAGTTTTTCAATGACTTGGAGGAGAAAGATCTTAAAATGCATATAGAGATGGGCAACGATGGAAGATACAGTGCAACTGACATTGGTACCATTACCTTTCAGAGGGATTTAGGTAAACCATTTCAATTGAAATATGTTATGCATGTTCCAGGTTTGAAGAAAAACTTGGTCTTAGTCGCAATGTTGGAGGACAGAGGCTATGATGTTGTTTTCAGCGATGGAAAAGCCTTCCTGCGACATAAAACAGCAGGTCAAGTCAAGAAGATAGGGATTCGAGTTCAGAATCTCTACAAGCTGTAGGTAGATGGATGCACTATCATGATGGGCAACGCAAAAAAAGTGGTGAACGGGATGAGGGCGAATTATGGCATAGGCGTTTGGGCCATCTTCATCATGGAGCCTTGAAAATCATGCAAAAAATATCTACTGGACTTCCAATGGGAACACTTTCTCAGATAAATCAGTGCAAGGGTTGCACCATGGGGAAGTATGTAAAGTCCACCTTTCATGAAAAGGAGAACTGTGCTTCAGTGATCCTAGAGAGAATTCACACAGATGTCTGTGGACCATTCTCGGTTTCTTCAACAACAAAAAATAATTATTATGTTATTTTTGTTGATGACTTTTCTCGTAAATGATGGATCTTCTTCATGTAGAAGAAGGATCAAACATTCTCAAAGTTCTGTGAGTTTAAAGCATTGGTGGAGAAAGAGTAAGGGAAGCAAGTGAAGGCTTTGAGGAGCGATAATGGTGGAGAATACATCTCTAACGAATTCAAAGACTTTTCCAGCAAAGAAGAAATTCGAAGAGAACTCATAGCGCCTCATAACCCACAACAAAATGGGGTCACGGAGAGGAAGAATAGAACGATCATGGGTGCAGCACGAGCGATGTTGCATGATCAGGGCCTACCAATGAATTTTTGCACAGAAGCATGCAACACTACAGTTTTTGTGCAAAACCCTTGTCCTCATAGAGTACTTGGCATGAGTATACCTGAAGAATCTTTCACCGGTAAGAAACTTGATGTTTCTCATTTTAAGATTTTTGGCTCATCTGTTTATGTGCATGTGACCAAAAATGCTAGGAAGAAGCTAGAGCTAACTGCTGAAGTTGGGATATTTTTGGGGTACACATAAACACCCCATAATTATCGTGTGTATTTTCCTAACAGTAATATGATCATTATGCGATGGGATATAAAATTCGATGAGGAGAAAGCCATGTAGTTGTCGCTTGAGAGGGAGCTAGACTTGCATGCAGAGGAGGAACTATTGGTTCCCAAAGATGAGTTTCAATATGTGGATCAACCACATGAGGAGGTTCATGGAGTGGAGGAAGCCACTCATGCAAAGCCATCCATCAAAAATGAAAGAAAGCACACCATGGAAGATGATAGATTGAGACTAGATGTTGCACAGAATGTAGGATCCCCTACTTCACAGTGCAGACAGAGATAGTCTCATGATCGATTTACTGGATACATGGCTCTCATGAGAAAATGTATTGTGACTAAACCATCTTCCTTTCAGGAAGTAGTGTAGGATCCCACTTGGGTTGATACAATGGTGGAGGAGTATGACTCCATTGTCAAAAACAGTGCATGGGAAATTGTCCCAAGACCCGTTGACAAATCAGTTGTAGGTTCGACATGGATCTACAAGGGTAGGATTTTAATCATTTTTATTTATGTTGATGATTTAATACTGACTAGTGATGAGCAGATGATACACTCATGCAAGGAGAACCTTGCAAAGGAGTTTGAGATGAAGGATATGGGCCTCCTTCATTATTTTCTTGGATTGGGAATATGGCAGCAAGATGGTGAACGTTTTGTGTGTCAAGGAAAGTATGCAAGGGAGATAATAGGTAAGTTTCACATAGAGGGATGAAAACCCATGGATACTCCTCTTCTAGGAAACTGGAAGAAAGAGGATGCTACTTCTGGAGAGGTAGTAGATGCCACTGTCTATCGATAGTTAGTGGGTTCACTAATGTATCTAGTGAACACGAGACAAGACATTTGATATGTGGTTAACCAATTGATTCAAGCGATGGTTAAGCCTACCAAGCTCTTTTGGAAGGTGGGTAAGCATGTTCTGAGATACATGAGGGGAACATATGAGTATGGATTATGGTATAGATAGATGAATGAGGTGAAGTTGCATGGCTTCATGGATGCAGATTGGGTGGGAAGCCCAACAGATAGAAAGCGCACATCAAGAGGGATCTTTAGTATCAGATATACAGTTGTTTCTTGGTATAGAAGGAAACAGATATCCATGACACTTAATTCAGTGGAAGAGGAATACATGGTAGCGAGTCAAGATGCATGTGAGGCCATCTGGATGAGAAAGATCTTGGTTGGTTTGTTTGGTTCTCATTTAGATCTGACGGTGATTCATTGTGATAATCATAGTTGTATTAAAATCTCGATTAATACTGTGTTTCATGACATATCTAACATATAGATATCTGGTATCATCATATCATAGATTGTGTGCAATGAAAGATCATGTTGCTTTAGTACATTCCTATGGAAGATCAAGATGCAGACATTCTAACGAAGGCACTCACTAGGATAAAATTTGAATACCATAGAGATAGGATCGGGGTGAAGGATAATCCCTTTCTTGTTGAGAAGGAGTGTTTATATTCAACAAGAATATCCTAGTGAAAATTATGCACCTACACTAGGATGGAGCCTCAGGCTATTTTTAGGTGGAAGTCTATTTTTAGATGATGAGAAAATTCTATTTATAGATGATGTATATTTACAGATGGTGAGAAAATTCTATTTATATATGTATGACAACTATTATTTTCTCTTAATAATAGTTGGACAATAAATATTAGTCTATTCTCAATGAGCACTTGGAAATAGTTAACTTAAGTGGAAAATCAATTAGCTATAGGAAATTTGAGTTCAAAGGTTGACTGGTGGGACATGCAAGTGATGCAGAAGCATTGCCAATGTCAAGCGAGCATGGGGCAACCACAACACATTTTGAGCACATGATACATTGTTTAAATATTTTTGAATGTTGGATGCACCAAACTTAAATGTGATAGTTAAGGAAAGGCGTACTAATAGATTGTAATCAGACCTTGAGCGACCCGCTCTCGTCTGAAGGACTAAGAAGGAATTTATGTTAGTAGGTAGCTTTAATGCATAGATTAGACAGTTTAGAATGAGAGAGGGAAAACAAAATATAGACACGCTCATTGTGTATTGTAACATTATGATGAAGAGTAGAAAAGCATAGAGGAGGAACAGAGAGTGTTGTGTAGCAAACTCCATGTACAGAAGTATTGAACTAATATGAGGAAGCTGTGATTCAGACTTATGGTGTTCATATATTCTCTGTGTATGCATCTTTGAATTTTATTCTCATGAATGCTTTACTCTTTCTGTTGTACATTTTCTTTTATGCTATGTATGAATGATTTCTTGTTGAATGTTTGAAATCTAAGAGAGAGGGAATAAGAGGAATGAGTTTCAATTACTTCTCTATCTAAGCAAGAGTTCCTGCAAGGAGTGCATTTGAATTGTACGCAAGGAGTGCGTTGACAAGGTGTTCAGAGGGCTGTCTCTGAAATCTTAGGAGAGAAAGATTTTGTCCTCGTTAGCCTAGAAGTGCAGTCAGGCACCGGAGCCGTGCAAGGAGTGCGAAGACCGAGTAAAGTCTCGAAGTTTTGACCCTGAGCCAAATATTGAGAGATGGTTGCCACAACGTGTGCGCAAGGTCGGAGAGCGTTCAACAATTCAAGTGTTTGGAGGTTGCCGCAAGGAGTGCGTGCAAGGGTCTTCTTTAAGACTCAAAGTTGTGAGAAAGCTCAAGAAGGATAAAGCCTTTGAAACTATTGAGGGAAGTACAAGGAGTTGTTGCATTTTGAGTGATTAGAAGGCATCAAAAGTTTGTGCCACAGGTGGATAAGTCTGGGGAGGAATCCTTGGTTCACTTAGTAGAAATCGTCAGAGGGAAGAAATAGAATGTCAAAATTCTTTGTAGAGAATTAGCGAAATCTCGTCAGTCGTCCGATATGACAAAGAAGCGAAGAGGTTACGACTGGGTTGCCAAGGTGCAAGCTTAGAAGATTGTGAACCGTTAGATCTTCACTTAGATACCCATCAGTCATTCGATTTGACAGGAGTTGCATGAGTTTTAAAACCTCTCAAGCCGAGCAAAGGTCCCGAAAGGTATCGGGGTATCGAGGTGTCGGAGTTCGGAATATCGAAAGTTCTGTGGACAAGAGATCGAGTAAATCCGCAGTGAAAATCCTGAAATAAATCAGAACCGTCCATCTGTTGGGACACGTGGTAGGGATCAAGAGCCATTGACATATCGAAAGTCTAGAGACCAAGATTCCAAAACCTTTTGAGTCCCGAAACAGCGAAAGGATTACAACCATGGATCTAAGGAAGGACGTGTGTCACGTGATTATCCAGATCGGAGATTCAGGCACCAGGACTCACATAAGTGAGTGGTTTCAATTTACATTTGGCAAAGTTTGAGGTTTGATCTGAACTGTCCATCCATTTGGGACGCATGTCGGAAATTCGAGAAGTTGGGGTTCGGCGTTTCGCAAATCCTGAAGAAAGGAAACACTTACATTTCGGAACTGCGAAGTTCAAAATCCCGATAAAGAGGAAAGTTCTGTTATGGGGCCTAGCTGACATCATCTCGTCATAACGGGAGGTTGGGAATTGGAATTTCGCGAGTCCCGTGTGAAAGAACCCAAAGGCATCTGTTTTCCAAAAATTGCAAAGTGACGAGGATCGTCCATCTTTGAGGACGTGTGGCAACAATCTCGACTTCCAGGGAAATTCCTGAAAAGGAAGTCATATCGGGAGATCATATTTTGAGAGATCAGAAGAATCGAGGGCAAATGCATTTCGACATTTGAAACCTCAAAATATCGAAAGGAGATAGGACTGTGGTCATATAAAAGGGAGGTCGCATGGACCCAAAATTCTAGCCTAGGGGACTAGCATAAGTTGAAGCATCTCGGGATATCGGAGATCAGGAAATCGGGAAGGCAAAGGTTTGCGACA
Organism: Picea mariana; assembly: GCA_032191745.1. Lineage (NCBI taxonomy): Eukaryota > Viridiplantae > Streptophyta > Pinopsida > Pinales > Pinaceae > Picea > Picea mariana. The sequence goes on along the minus strand of JASDQU010819146.1, from coordinate 10,797 downwards.
TCGGGGATTGTGAAACCCTGAAGCCTGAAATTTTATTTTTATGTCGTGAAGGGAACAACGATCGGGCCTAGAGGCTGCGAGGAGCAGAAAAGACCCATGGGTCAATTTTAATAGGGATTCTAGTGGAGAATTGAAGGATCCACTCCGGCTCGAAGGTGGAATTAGAACGATCCTTAAGACTAGTAGGTTATCATAGAGGCCTTTGCCGAGGCAGAGGGAGATAACCTGTGTCAGGTTTGGTATCAGAGCCCAGAAAGGTTCTTTTCTTTTTGTAGCAGAGAAAATAAATTTCATCATGCTGCCAAGAAGAAGGGACATGCAAACACCTGATCCGCCAAAGGAAAGGGAAATACCAAGAAGAAGAGGTAGGCAGATGCCTGACCCAACCATGGCAAGGGAAATGCAGGATTTACACGCCAGACTTGAGGATATGGAGACAACACAGAGACGCATAGTCAGTATTGGGGATCTTAGTGATTCCTAAAGAGAAGTGGAAGTTGAACATGAAGAAGAAGAAGTTACAGCTGGAGATGCATCAAACGAATGGTTGATGAGGGCTATTTCAAGAATGGGTGCTAGGGAAAAAATGGACATTCCAGTTTATGAGGGAAACTTGGATGCTGAAGAGCTTCTAGACTGGATTAGAGCTCTGGACACTTACTTCGACTACGAAGATGTCGAGGAAGACAAGAAGGTCAGACATGTTGTCACGAGACTAAAAGGACATGCAACATTGTGGTGGGATGAACTAAAAACTAACAAACGCTGCAAAGGCAAGTAGAAAATCAAGAGTTGGGATAGAATGATAGTGAAGATGAAGGCGAAATTCATCCCCAGAGATTACAAGATCACTCTGTTCAGGAGGATGCAAAACCTGAGACAGAAGCTGATGACAGTGAAAGAATACACTGAAGAATTCTATAGGCCGAACATCATTGCAGGTCATCGGGAGAGCGATGATGAAAAAGTTACCAGATACCTGAATGACCTGAGATATGATATTTAGGATGAGATGAGCATGGTAACCATCTGAATGGTGGAGGATGCTTATCAAATGGCTCTAAAGGTTGAAGAGAAGCTGAGCCGAAAATAGGGTCAAAGAGGCCGAGGCAAAAGTCAACCCAGGGGAAAATCAGTTGTCCAAGATAAAAATCAGAAACCCAAGGAGGATTGGAAGAAACCTCAGGCTCGAACTGAAAAATGTGGGACCTCACAGCAATGAAAATACACTGAACAGAGAGGAAAACATACTGAAGAAAGAGGAGATTATGATGATAATAATATTTTTCCTCATACTAGAGGTAGAGGAAGAGGAAGAGGTGGAGTAATAAAATGCTTCACGTGTGGAAAGAATGGACACAAATCTTATGAATGTCCAGATAAAAAGAGAGAGAGTGGAGAGACTCACATCACCAAAGCACAAAGGTGAGATGTTGAGGTAGAGGATGATGAAGGCAGAAGATAGTTGATGATGAGAAAAGTTCTTTTGACACTAGAGAAGGAGGTGGAGAATTCAACCCAAAGAAACAGACTTTTTCGGACTGCTTGCAAAACCAAGGACAAGGTATGCAAGGTCATTGTGGACAGTGGTAGCACAGACAATCTCATTTCAACATAGATGGTAGAAAATTTGGAGCTGGAAACGATTGAACATCCAAGCCCATATAGAGTTTCATGGCTACAAAAGGTACATCCGGTAAATGTCACTAAACAATGTTTAGTTGAATTTAAGATAGGAGGATATAATGATAAGATACTCTGTGATGTTATTCCTATGGATGTTTGTCATTTATTGTTGGGTAGACCGTGACAATATGACAGAAATGTGATTCATGATGGGAGGATGAACACATACACCCTAGAAAAGAATGGGAGAACTCATATGTTGCTTCCAATCAAAGATAAGGAAGCGGAATCTGAAGTAAGTAACACTATACTTCTCATGAGTGGGAAAGAACTCCTTAACGAGTTCAAGAATAAGGAGGAACCACAATTCATTGTAGTCAGGAAACCAAGAATTGTTTTGACCAGCACAAGAGTGGACAATTTACCAGAAGAGGTTCAGGAACTATTGGAAGAGTTCACTGACATAGTAGTGGACGAACTACCTCGTTCGTTACCACCAATTAGAAGTGTGATTCATCACATTGATCTCATACCTGGAGCCAATTTACCAAACAAAGAAACATACAGATTGATGCCGCAAGAGAATGAAGAGGTCAAAAGACAAGTCCAGGATTTGTTGGACAAAGGGTTGGTCAGAGAAAGCTTGAGCCCATGTGTTGTTCTGACAGTACTCAATCCAAAGAAAGATGGAGGCTGGAGGATGTGTATTGATTCAAGAACAATTAAAAAGATAACTATAAGGTACAGGTTTCCATTGCCAAGGATGGATGATTTGATGGATTGCTTAAGTGGAGAAAAATATTTTTTCGAAGATTGATTTGAAAAGTGGTTATCACCGGATTCGTATGAGGGAAGGTGATGAATGGAAAACAACCTTCAAGACTAATTAAGGGTTGTATGAATGGATTGTTATGTCATTTGGCTTAACAAATGTGCCAAGTACCTTTATGAGGTTGATGAATGAAGTCATGAAGGAATTCATTGGGAAATTTGTCATCGTGTATCTGGATGACATACTGATTTTTAGTAAAACAAAGGCTGAGCATCTGAAACACTTGGCTACTGTGATGAAGAGATTACAACAAGAGAAGATGCTGATAAACATGAGGAAATATTCATTCATGAAGACAGAGCTCATTTACTTGGGATTTGTTATTTTTGTAGATGAGTTGAGGATGGATCCAGATAAGGTGGAAGTAATCAAGAATTGGCCATCATCAAAGAGTATATTCGAGGTGAGGAGTTTTCACGGTTTAGCTAGTTTCTACCGAAAGTTCATCAAGAATTTCAGTGGAATTAGTGCACCGATGATGGATACAATGAAGAAAAGACACAAGTCTTTTCACTGGATAGAAGAGGCTGAGAAGAGTTTTAATCTGTTGAAGAGGAAGATCACGGAGCAACCAATTTTGGTGTTACCAGATTTCAAAAAGACATTTAAGGTGAAATGCGATGCAAGTGGATTTGCCATAGGGGCAGTCCTGAGTCAAGAGAACAGGCCAATATCATACTTCAATGAGAAGCTGAATGAAGCAAAGTTGAAGTACTCCACATATGACAAGGAGTTCTATGCTATCATCCAGGCATTGAAGAAATGGAGGCATTACTTGATTCCCAAAGAGTTTGTCTTATACAGTGACAATCATGCACTGCAGTTTGTGACTCAACAAGAAAAGTTGAATCAGAGACATGTTAAATGGGTTGACTATATAAAAATTTTCACTTTTGTGATTAAACATATTTCTGGAACTGCTAACAAAGTTGTTGATGCTTTGAGTAGGAAGTGTTTGTTATTGCAGGAGTTCAAAGTCAAAACATTGAGTTTTGATGACCTCAGGGACATGTACAAGGATGATTCGGATTTCAAGGAGGCATATGAAGCAGCTGAGAATTCAATCCTTAGAGACAGAAGTCAATTGACATAATACATGATCCAGGAGGGATTACTATTTAAGGGTAATCAACTCTGTATTCCAAAATGCTCCACGAGGGGGAATTTGCTGAAAGAGAAACATAGTGGAGGATTGGCAAGACACTTAGGTCATGACAAGACATTTACAAAGTTGAATGAGTCATATTTTTGGCTGGGAATGTGAGCAAACATCAAGAGATTCGTGGACAGATGCATAATTTGCCAGCATTCAAAAGGAAAGAGACAGAATGCAAGATTTTATCAACCATTGCCCGTACCTAAGAGGCCGTGGGATGCAATCAGCATGGATTTTATATTGGGTTTGCCAAGAACACAAAGAGGATTTGACTCAATATTTTTGGTGGTGGATAGATTTTCCAAGATGGCACACTTCGTTCCATGTCAGAAAACTAATGATGCAACCCACATTGAGAATCTGTTTTTCAAAGAAGTCATTCGACTTCATGGCTTACCAAGGAGCATAGTTTTGGATAGAGACACTAAGTTTGTGGGACACTTCTGGAGAACCTTATGGAAGAAGCTGGGAACAAATTTCTCATTTAGTTCAGCTTATCATCCTCAGACGGATGGACAAACATAAGTGGTAAACAGAAGTCTGGGAGACTTGTTGAGAAGCCTGGTGACAGAACACCACAGTCAGTGGGACAACATATTACCACAGGAGGAGTTTTCTTATAACGAATCAGTTAACATAAGCACAAATCAAAGTCCATTTCAGATTGTCTATGGCATACAGCCGAGGGGAATTTCTAAATTGAGAGATTCAGAATAGAATGCGACTAGGAGTGTTAATGCAGAAGATTTTGCAGAGGCGATGAAGGAACTTCACAACCAGGTGAAGGAGCGTTTACAGAATTTAGGCCAGAAGTATAAGCGAAGAGCAGATCAACACAGGAGACAACTTCAATTTAAGGTTGGTGATTTTATTCTGGCACACCTAAGAAAGGAAAGGTTCCTGAAGGGAACATATAATAAACTAAAGATGAAGAAGATCGGACCGTGTAAGGTCCTGAATAAATTTGGGGCAAATTCTTATGAGATTGAATTACCCGATGGGATCAGAATTTATTCAACATTCAATGTCTCAGATTTGTACCCATACAAAGATGAGGAAGCAGGAACAAATGATGAACAGTCAGAGGTTCAATGGAAAAAGCAGATGCTAGTTGCAGAAAATCCCCAGATGGAGCACATATTGGACAAAAGGGTCGGCAAGAAGACCAGACAAAGGGAATACTTTGAATACTTGGTCAAGTGGAAGGGACATCCAGTTGAGAATTCCAACTGGGAGAATGAAGCATAGATTTAGAAACATGAACAGACCATGCGAGAGCTCATGGATAGGAGCCCATGAAAATTTTCAAGTGAGGGAGTATGATGCAGGAGCATCGCCAACGTCAAGAGAGCGTGGGGCAACCACAACACATTTTGAGCACATGATACATTGTTTAAAGATTTTTGAAGGTTGGATGTGCCAAACTTAAATGTGATAGTTAAGGAAAGGCATACTAATAGATTATAATCATACCTTGAGCGACCCGCTCTCATCTGAAGGACTAAAAAGGCATTTATGTTAGTAGGTATCTTTAATGCATAGATTAGACAGCTTAGAATGAGAGAGGGAAAACGGAATATAGACACCCTCATTGTGTATTGTAACATTATGATGAAGAGTAGAAGAGCATAGAGGAGGAACAGAGAGCGTTGTGTAGCAGACTCCATGTACAGAAGTTCTGAACTAATATAAGGAAGTTGTGATTCAGACTCATGGTGTTCATATATTCTCTGTGTATGCATCTTTGAATGTTATGCTCATGAATGTTTTACTCTTTCTGTTGTACATTTGCTTTTATGCTATGTATGAATGATTTCTTGTTGAATGTTTGAAATATAAGAGAGAGGGAGTAAGAGGAATGAGTTTCAATTGCTTCTCTATCTGAGCAAGAGTTCTTGCAAGGAGTGCAGTTGAATTGTCCGCAAGGAGTGCATTGACAAGGTGTTTAGAGGGTTGTCTCTGAAAGCTCAGGAGAGATAGCTTTTGTCCTCATTAACCTAGAAGTGCAGTCAGGCACCAGAGCTGTGCAAGGAGTGCGTAGATCGAGTAAAGTCTCGGAGATTCAACCCTGAGCCAAATATTGAGAGACTTTTGCCGCAGCATGTGCGCAAGGTCAAAGAGCGTTCAACACTTCAAGTGTTTGGAGGTTGCCGCAAGGAGTGCGTGCAAGGGTCTTTTTAAGACTCGAAGTTGTGAGAAAGATCAGGAAGGATAAAGCCTTTGAAACTATTGAGGGCAGTACAAGGAGTTGGTGCATTTTGAGTGATTAGAAGGCATCAGAAGTTTGTGCCATAGGTGGATAATTCTGGGGAGGAATCCTTGGTTCACTTAGTAGAAATCGTCAGAGGGAAGAAACAGACGGTCGAAATTCTCTGTAGAGAATTAGCAAAATCCCGTTACTCGTCCGATCTGACAAAGAAGTGAGGAGGTTACGACTGGGTTGCAATGTGCAAGCTTAGAAGATTGTGAATCGTCGGATCTTCACTTAGATACCCGTCAGCTGTCTGATCTGATAGGAGTTGCACAAGGTTTAAAACCTCTCAAGCCGAGCGAAGGTCTCGAAAGGTATCGGGGTATCAAGGTGTCAGAATTCAGAATATCAAAAGTTCTGTGGACAATAGATCGGGTAAATCCATAGTGAAAACCCCGAAATAAATCAGAACCGTCCATATGTTGGGACACGTGGCAGGGATTGAGAGCCATCGACATCTCAGAATTCTAGAGACCAAGATTCTGAGACCTTTTGAGTCCTGAAACAGTGAAAGGATTACATCCGTGGATCTAAGGAAGGACGTGTGTCACGTGATTATCCAGATCGGATATTTGGGCACCGGGACTCACATAAGTGAGTGGTTTGAATTTGCATTTGGCGAAGTTCGAGGTTTGATCTGAACTGTCCATCCATTTGGGATGCGTGTCGAAAATCTGAGAAGTCAGGGTTCGACGTTTCATAAATCCTGAAGATAGGAAACACTTACATTTCGGAACTGCAAAGTCCAAAATCCTGATAAGGAGGAAAGCTCCGTTATGGGGCCCAACTGACGTCATCTCTTCATAACGGGAGGTCGAGAATCGGAATTTCGAGAGTCCCGTGGGAAAGAACCCAAAGGCATATGTTTTCCTGAAATTGCGAAGTGACAGGGACCGTCCATCTTTGAGGACGCATGGCAACAATATTGAATTCCAGGGAAAGTCCCGAAAAGGAAGTCATATTGGGAGATCAGAATTTGAGAGATCGGAAGAATCGAGGGAAAATGCATTTTGGCATTTGAAACCCCGAAATCCCTAAAGGAGATAGGACTTTGGTCATATAAAAGGGAGGTTGTATGGACCCAAAAGTATAGCCTAGGGGACTAGAAGAAATTGAAGCATATTGGGATATCGGAGATCGAGAAATCGGGAAGGAAACGATTTGCGACATCAGGGATTGTGAAACCCCGAAGCCCGAAATTTTATTTTTCTGTCGTGAAGGGAACAATGAATGGGCCTAGAGGTTGCGAGGAGCAAAAAAGACCCATGGGTCAATTTTAATAGGGATTCCAGTGGAGAATTGAAGGAGCCACTTCATCTCAAAGGTGGAATTAGAACGATCCTTAAGACCGAGAGGTTAGCGCAGAGGCCTTTGCCAAGGCAGAGGGAGATAACCTGCGTCAACAAGTTGAATTAGTTGTAACTAAGTGATTTGAAGTTGTAACAGAGTTAGATGTGTAGTTATGTGAATTGTGAAGTAGTTTAACTCAGTTAAGTGAGTTAAGCTCAGTTATACTAGTTGTAACTGAACTTACACTAGTGAGAGATCAGTGAATTAATTATTAATTAATTCACAATCAGTGATCTCACATGCAACTGGATATTTACCATTGTTAACTACATGCATTCAGATCCAAGGGAGACCCAGTTGAGATAACAAGTGAAAGGGATAGTTTGACTATCAATTGTGACATTAGTGATTTCACTCATGCAACCACACACACAGTGGATGTGCCCATGAGGAATGTGCAGCCTAGGCAAGAGGGATTTATTCATTGCAGGGATTTCCATCAACAGAGATTGCACATAGGAGGCAGTAAATTGACACATGCATTTGCATTTTTTGTATGATAGTGTGAGACGATTGCATATTGTACTGAGAGATCTTGGATTAGATTTTTGTATGAGATTGTTTCATGATCCATGATATATACATAATATATGATAGTGGGGTTTTTAGCTTTATGATTTCCTGATAAAACATTTGTGTTATGTGTGATTGATATTTCTTCTTGATATTGCAATTGGCGATCATGTTTTAAATTATGAAAGAATATTTGTATAAGCGATTATGTATTTAACAGTGGCATATAATTGTTAGATCAGGAGAATCCAGACAATACATAATTTTTATTAAAATTTCTACATCATTGTGGGTTGATATTTCTGGAACAAATTTACCCAAAATCAAGTCATGAATTGAGAATTTTAGTTACTAATCTCGCTCCAACTATTATGGATTCTCTGTAACTTCAAATTCGACCCATTCTAGATCCGAATTTGTTAGAACAAACATTAAATCAGGAATATCTCATCGCTTGGCCGAATTTCTCCATTTTCTCATGAATTTAACAACATAAATTAGGGCTTTTCCCCAATTTTGCCCAGTTGCTGCTACTTTTACCACGAATGTTATACAAACTAAAATTTTTCCACTTCGAAATAAATCCTCTATGACATTTCTCTTCAACTCAACTTTCTTGACCCATCCAGGCTCAATGTTGAAAACTGAAGCTCTGATACCAATTTGTAACGTCCCCGACCATCCATATCGGGCCACGCTACGCCAAAGAACTCATATTATTCTCTTTGTGGAACATATTGTAACACACCCAACATCCAACTGAGCTATGCCACATAAATTTTTCGAATTACATGCAATTAAAATATATACACACAAAACTCTTGTGGAAGCATTATATATAAAACTTAAACATACAAATACATCTGTAAATACACAGATTCACACTAAAATAACAATAAATGTATACATGTAGCATATACAGGAAATACCCATAAAAATAAACACAATTATAACCACACATATGATAACCCATAAAATAAGCACGTAAATAACAATGCAACATGTAAATTTATCACACAATTGACACTTATCTTGGTAGTAATGTCACCAACTGCGTGCAAACCTTCCACGAATGTTAAGCCCTAATATTGGATCATTACCCCTTAATTGGGGCATATTACATTAATAATGTTATTTTATTTATGTCAGTTTTATTCCATTAGTTGTAATTGTACCTCCTAGTCTCCTATATATTCCAAGGAGACATTTTCATTTGGAATCATCTTGTACTTGAACATTTAAGTGGGGTAAAAGGAGGTTTTCAACTTGAAGAGGCTTATTATCTGAAATTGTCTCTTTTTCAAGGCCTTGAGTACTTTTTCTGAGGTTTTTCTATGCTATATTGATATTTGGTTCTTAACATATGGTATCAGAGCTCAAGGTCTTGGGGTTTCGCTGCTACATCTGAGACACCTTGGAATTTTTGATATAACTTTTTTTTTACAATGTTTTAGAAGGACTATCTTGGATGATATTTAGTAGATAGATCAAGGTACGTTGGTTTGAATTTTCATCTCCTGAGGCCTTATACCTTCGGAGATACAACCTATACAAGATAGGGTTCTGGAATCATCCTAAACTGAGTCATTGCGGAATTTTCGCTATAAACAATTTTTTGTAACGTTTTAGACCCTGAAATCTAAATGAAATTCACAAAAATTAGTAAGGTATCTTTGGTAAAAATTTCAGCTTTTGGGTCATCTTAAATTTGTAGATACACTCTGTGGAAGATAGGGTATCTAACTAGTCCTATTGACTAGTCTCAAGAAGGTGTTGTAGGTAAAATAATCATAAATTATTCCTAGAGTATCCAAATTGAGTGGGACTGGTTTCATTGGATAGTGGACAGTCTGTATTGTTTCTTTTATGAGTTTCACAATTTTATATCAATCATTTTGTGTGGGGCACGCTATACAAGGGAGATATCCTGGAAGGGCCAAAAATCAACAAGTTGTGGAGAAGTTACTGTAAATTCCACTTGGCACATACAATTTTGATTAGACCTGTGGCATTGCAGAGAAGAAATATCAGAGAACTACATAAAATAAAGTTGCATACCTAGAAGGGCCAAAACTTGGGAGATACAACAAAATAAATATTGTCTTTTAGAACCACCTCAAAATCAAGGTTCAAAAGTGGTACTTGGCCAACATGCCACCCAAAAAGGGAACTTCTACACCAAATAAGCCTCCAGACAATCCTACTTGGACTCTTTATGAAGGTGAAGAAATGCATAGGGACATAAATGATTTACAAAATAAGATAGTAACAAAAGATGAGCTACAAGAGATGGAAGGTACATTGGAGGCAAAGATGGATGGTTTAAAAGAGGAGATCATGGAAGTATTGAAAAATTTCGTAACAGAGAAGACACCTGAAAGTGAAAATGAATCCCATGAAATTCATGATGAGGACACAAGGAAGGCGAATCAAGAATGGAAAAACTCCAACTTTGGGTTGAAGACCAACCAACATTCCTAAGATAGATATGAGGAAGTTTGATGGCAAGGACCCAATCACATGGATACTTCAGATCGAGCAATTCTTTGATCTACATAATGTGTCGCATACACAAAAGGTACAAATTAGTTCTTTATATTTAGAACCTAATCAATTTGTATGGTATCGATGGCTTTTTTCTTGCAAATCACTCGTCACTTGGACAATTTTCATGGAATAAATGATAGCACACTATGAAGATACAAGGAGCAATACCTTCTTTAGCCAATTGATATATCTCAAGCAAAAGGGTTCAGTTATCGAGCACATTGAGAACTTCCAAAGATTGAATATAAAGGTAATCGATATTTCAGATAAGCACTTGATTGATGTATTCATAGGAACTTTAAAGTATAACATTCAACATGAGGTTTTCCTTTAGGAACCCAAATCATTAGAGAATGCATTTAAGGTGGCAAGAAATGTTGAAAGTAAAAATATGGCTATGGATACTAGAAGGACCAATCCTAACATCTATAGAGAGAACAATGCTCCTTATTCTAAAACACCTCAACCTACAAGGTTGACACCTCAACAATTGGAGGAAAGAAAAACAAAAGGTTTATGCTT
>JASDQU010819145.1:51588-64633 GCA_032191745.1 Picea mariana | reverse complement strand
ACACTCATTTCGGGTTAAAATTTGTGAGGAGGTTACACTTTAGGGAATCTCACTTCTAAAGAACTAGGAAGTGGATAAATCGAATTACCTGAAGTCCCAAAGGCCAATATCTCGAAGTGGATATGAGTCATATGATCAGAGGAACACTTCGGGAATTATCTTGACCATTAGATCAAGGAGAAGAATATGTGCCACATTGGGAAATCTACATCAGCAAGACCATGTCAGCAAGGACACGAGGCACAGTTAGATAATGACAAGTGTCAAGAAGAAATCGACATTTTAGGTACATGTAAATCATGAATCTAAGTGACATGTGGCAGCTACTCGGCCCATGCCACATCATCAAGTGACGTCAGCAGGTTACGTCACTCTGGGAGTTTTACTTCGGGAATTTCACCACCAGCAAATGAACTAAGTCCCGAAGCCTGAAGTCCCGAAGTGGACATGAGTCGTTCGATCTGAAGAACACTTTAGGAGCATTCTCAACCGTTGAGAATTATGGACACACGTCTGGTATTCGGGAGATCTATAAAAAGGATGGAATTCACAAAAGACGAAGTCCCGAAGGACAAAGTCCCGAAGTGGACATGAGTCGTCCGATATGATGAACACTCCAAGAGCGTTCTTGATCGTTGATCAAGTACAGTGGAAGGATATCATAAGTGGAATGTCCAAAGTCCCAAAGTAAATGAGAATCATCCATCTAATCGGGAGATTAAAACATGACCATTGATTCTGATAAGTGATCTAGTACTCATTTGCCTAACCCCTGGTCACCGCCTTTGTTTATATGGAATAAGAGAAACAAATGAAAAATATAATACATCTCTTAATTTGATAAGCCCGTGGTTTGATTTTTCGGTCATATGTAAATGGTTGAAGGAAGCACATCAGCAGAATGCAATTTATGTAGTATTAATAGAGATTATGGTTAAGTTAAATGAAGAGGTGTGATGGTCCAAACTAAAGGACACAATACGTTATATCTCACACCAGTTTGAAGATTATATAAATGAGATAGTGTGGTGAGAAGAAAGTGTCTTTGTAGTCCAGATAAGAAGATCAAAACAGAAGAAGAGTTCAAGAAGAATAATCGTTGGTTCCTATGGGCCTGTCAATGTCTTATTGAAGATCAAGAACAAAAGAAGATAGAGAAGCAGTTATGCAATCTAGTATTTGATATAGAATACCTTTATTGGACTACAGCAGATTCACTGAATATTAAATGACAAAATCCAGAGAGCAAGAGATGAATTTTGATTGCAGATAACCAGAAGACCATACAAGCAGAGGTTGCAGCATACAAGTAGAAAGTACAACAGTTAATGATTCTAAGAAGACTTGAAGAATTGTTAGTATCTCTGTGTGTTTATGAACACCTTGAATAGAGTACAGTAAAAGATTTATAAAGTGTTATAACCTACATAAAGGGAGGAAGGGTGGAGCAAGGGAAAACAAGTCGAAGTCAAAAAGGTCAAATCTGATAGGACTTGTGTTAATGGTTGCATGAATCAAATTCAATGAAGAGCAGTAGAGATTGAATTGCATAGTAAAATTAAGGGTGGTTGGGTGGTGCAAGGGTAGGTTGGAGCCTGCAGGGGAGTATGTGCTTCCTTTTTAGTTGTAGCTAACTAAATAGGGGGTCGTAGTCTCCTTCCAGTTGTAGCTAGTAAATAGGGTGTCGAAACATCCTTGCAGTGGTAGCTTATAAACTAAGGGGTCATAGCTTCCTTCCAGTTGTAGCTGGTAAAAAGGGTTTCAAAGAATCCTTTCAATGGTAACTAATAAACTAGGGGTTCGTAGCCTCCTTCTAATAGTATTTGGTAAATGGGTTGCAGAAGCATCCCTTCAGTCGTAGCTAAAGAAACTTGGGAGCAGTCTCTCCATCAAGTTGTATCTTGAAAACAGTTTTGTAAAAGAACAATTTATTAATGAGAAACGTGTTGGTGGTTTTCCCTGTTGGGTTCCATGATAAAATCTTATGTTCATAAGGGTTTTTTGTTCATAATATATCTATTAATTGAATAATTAATGTGTGTTCTTAATAATGATGGAATTAATAAGAAAAAGTAGGCAATATTGATTCACTCCCTGTTACACATCAAAATTACTCACTTCAATGATGACTTATTGTCATCATTACAGGTGTCGCAAGTGTTGCACTTTGGCCACAAGTGTCACAAGTGTCACAAATATCATTGTGTTATCTTGCCTATGTCATGTCTCGAACGACATCACAGGAATCCTTGATGACATCCTCAGAGACTAGTTAAAAGGAGATATCATTTGATGAAGAGTACAAAGTTTTTCCCTTGAGAAAGACCACTTAAAAATCACTTTTGAAGGGAAACTCTCCCCTACCCACTAGCAGGGAGCGCTAGTGCTCCTTTCCCTTCTTTGGGGGAGCGTTGCAATGCTCTGTGCACCATTTTGGGGGAGCGTTGTGATGTTGAGGAAATCAGGGGAACATCCCCATTATCTCTGAAGTCAGTTTGATTCGAATCTGAGGTCAAGGTTGGATCTTAGGGAGGATCCACAACTAATGGAGAAATATCCTCAACCTATCCCAAGAATATCTAAGGTGGTTAGGCCTCTCCAAGACTATATAAGGATGCCTCCTCATGGTGAAAGGGGGGAGACATTGAAGACATCAAACTTATGGTATCATAAGGGAGAATTATCAATGAAAGCATAGTCATTTTGATTCTAGATTATTTGAGCAAGGGGATAGACAAGAAGAGATGGAAGAGGTTGTTGCAGCTTCATCAATGGTCTGTAAGTATCTCTTTTGAGTTCTCAATAATACATTTGCTTGGCCTACTTCCTTCAACATCGTGTATACCTACATGAACTTGTCTTTAATGGATAGATATAGTTTCAAACTAATCATGGTAGAATAGGAAGCATGCTTTGTCTTTGATTGGATTGCAGGACGTGTTGAAGAGCTTGAGGATCAGAGCTCAACTTGGACTGGGCAAGGAAAAACATCATAAAAATTTACATCTTCTTCCTCTTCTCTATAGATTATCTTAGATAGGTTTAAAGGGATGTCAGTGATCAAAGTTAGCACCTTTCTGGCTTAGTCTTAGAGGTCTAGGATCTAAGAGGGAATTCACCTATCCGTAGGGGGATTTTCCTATAACAGAAATTTGCGACTCCACTAGGGAACGACAACAATTTTTATTTCCTTGGTTTTTCCCTACCCTTTTACCACCTTTTCGATCATTTTTACTGTTTTTTCATCAACCATTAGCCTTCTCCTACCTTCACTAGCAATTTCACCAATTTTTATGCATTCTAGGTGAGCTTTTCTTCATTTTTTTGACTGGTTTTTGAATTTTTGGGTGGATCAACGCCCCCCTTTTAGTCCATATCAGAGTGCTAGTCCTCTCCTACAGTGATTTAGGGATCCTTGAAATGCTCTATACCCTTGAGACATGGAGCGTTGGTCTCTTTCTTGGGGGATTTTTACCCTTTTCTGCTCAAATTTTCTCAGTCTGTTTTGTGGAAGTATTTACCCAGACTTTGTGATTGGTTTGTGAAGTTCTTTAGGTTGATATTTGGTGCTTATCACCCCTTATTTTCCTTATTGGAGCTTCAAATGTTTTCAAAAATGTGAAATTACCCTTTCTTGTTGCTTGGTTTGTCGAGACAATTTGAGTGATTTCTCTTTCTCCTTGTCTTTTCTTGGATTCTTCTCTGCATCTTCATGTACTCCTTGAATGTGTGTTAGTTTTTGAATCCTTGATTGAGTTCTTGTTAGAAAACTTTTATACTTGTTTTCTTTCATACCTCACTTCCTTGAGTGCATGCTTTGTTTGTAGCCTTTTTGCTTCGTTTCTTTTGCATCTGCATAGGACTCTTTCTCCTGATTGAAAGTAGTAGAGAATCAAAGGATTTGTATTTAATTTATTTATACATTAGAATCAAACAAATAATATATATTCATTCTTTATTTTGGGTAGTGAAACTATCTTTCATTTGAAGTAGCGAAATTACATGGTTTTGGAATTTCGGGACATTGCGCATCTAGGAATGATAAATGTTTTCTCCTTCTCGTAATATAGCTTTCATCGAAATGAAATATTTGAATTCTCATTTGTTTGCATTGTTTAGAGTCAGTCAAACCATCATTTAGTCCACTCCATTTTCCTCTTGAGTAAACAACAACCTTAAAATCAAGCGCTAAACTAAAATTTATCAGACACTTTTACATTTTTTGTTAACAAACCTACATTAGCTTAAGGTGTAGGGATTTTGAATCGGTTGAAAGGATAAATTTCCAAATATTTCAAACAAAATTATCATCTTGCGAGAGGGATAGAAAATCCAATTTTCGTATAAGATTACTAGGATCCCCCTCTCACACAGGGGTTACACACGAGGTCATGTTTGGTAGAGTTACGGATATTATCCCTCCGTGGTTTAACCATTCGTAGTAGTCAAATCATATATTGGGAGTTCTTCTTGAGGTTCAACTGTCTTCATTTGGTCTCGGTGCTTCGTGAACTCTGAATCCGTTCGGGGTCTTCTGGAGTTCTACTGGTCCACTTGTCCTCAATTCTCTTGAAGGATTTCGAACTTGTTATCCTGCTCATACGTTCAGACTGGATTGTCAACTATACCTGCCCAGGGAATGACTATGATTTGGTGACCTTAGTAGCCATAATATTCAGGGTCTTACACAAGGTGACGGTGAAGAGAAGTCTCACTGTACCTAGAATAGACATTGGTCAAACTCACTCAGGATCCTTGGAGGGTAGATTCACAATTACTACGTGGAATCTTGCACCAAGGCATAAGTCTATTAAGCAGGTCACCAATGTAACTGATCCACCCACTCTATCCCTACCCCTTCCTATATTGATCTTGCGACGTTGGATTTCATCACCAACTAGTGGTTTCATTGTGGGAAGTTTTGTTTGATTGTTTTCTTCTTAGATTCATAGCATGTGTTGTTTGTTTTACCTAGTGGACCTTAGGTCGAGTCAGTGTTAATGGCATAAACTCCTGGGAGTACCAATGGAGGAACCCCTTGTCCTGGTAACCTTTCACCTTTCCTTCTTTTGGAAACATTAGTCCTCCATACATTGCCACACTGAGTCTTCCGGGACTCACCATCGGATTACCAGTTTGGTTGTTCCCCACTCCGATGATATCGAATCTTCCCAGTGATTCAATTGCACCTAATGCTTCAGATGTAATTACACCACCCACACATCAACCTTATGTCGAATTTTCTCCTTCCTCACCCATTAAGTCTCCTTCCCTTTATCCTTATTTGCCTAGTGAAAGCTCTAAAGCAAGTAGCCAGGTTGATAAGAAGAAGAAGAAACGAAAAGAGAAGAAGAAGAAGAACTTGAAAAGGACCAAGCTTCCAACCATATCAGATGTTGAATCCAAGCAATGAACTACTATTAATCATACTTGGAGTGTTGATGAGTTCGACAAGATTAAAATGAACAATCTGAAACCCAAATTCCCTTGCAGTCTTTGTAAGGGTGACCACTTTCTGAGGGATTTCCCTGGTCTTCCAAAGGTCTTAGAAATAGGGTCATCCACATCATCAGCCTCTGCTATACATGTTGGTGATGCCCCATCAACTAGTGACATTAAGGTTGGTAAGAAGAAGACAACTGTCAAATTTCCTTGTATATTATGTGAAGGTGATCATTATTCTCACCTTTGTCCTCGTATGGATGAGGCTTCTTCTATTTTGGAAAAGATTCAACTTCCAACTGGTTATCATAAGATTTTCCCCACCCCATCGTTAGTTTATGGAATGGTCAATCCAGTTCCATCCCCGGTCAGTCTGGTTGATCAGGTGGTCAATCTAGTTTCATCCTTGATTGAACCACTAACCAAAGTAGTTGATCCAGTTCCATCATCAATCAGCCCCACTTTTCATATGAAGAGTAAGTGAAACCCAAGTGACTGATCCAAACCTATCATTGGTCAGTCCCACCCTTCATATGAAGAGTGCCAACATGGTCAATCCCACTCCTCCTCTGACGAGTGCCAAAGTGGTTTCTCTGGTCCCTTCATCAGTGAGTCTGGTTGATCATGTCATCAATCTGGTCACATCCTTAGTTGAACCAGTTGACAAAGTAGTTGATCCGATCCCATATTTGGTAGATCTCGCTCTCCCATTAAAGAGTGCAACCCAAGTGGTCGATCTGTTTCTAGCTTTCGACCCCATTCTCCCCTTGGAGAATGAAACCCAAGTGGTCGATTTGATGTTGTTATCAATCGATCCTACTCTCCCACTAGAGAGTAAACCCAATTCTTCCCACATTTTTCTCGTTGATACAGAATCTACTGTGCTGGGGGGAATTCCTCCTTCTCTCATGAAAACCCCCTCCAAGTAATGAGGCCATCATTTTTTATTGGGGTGTGTTAACTGGACCTCGTCTTTCCTCTCACATTCCTTTCAATATTATAGTACAGGTTTGTGGTCGGGACGTTCCTCATGTGTTGATAGATGAAGGTTCATCTGTTAGTATTTTTTCCTCTATTGCTTGGCAAGCTTTGGGTTTTCCTCAGCTTCTGTCGGTTACACAGACTCTGTTCTCTTTTAACAGAAGAAACAGTCACCCTTTAGGAGTCCTTCCTCAGTTTCATGTAACTTTTGGAGGCAAAACGACCTTTATTGATGTTATGGTAGTCCAAGACCCCTTGGATTCGATTTACTCCTTGGGTGAGATTATGTCTATGCCATGAAAGCTATTGTGTCCACTTTTTTTCATGGGATATATTTCCCTCGTGATGGAAGAATTGTGGCTATTGATCAACTTTAATGCATTGGTCCTGACTTGATTACCAACCCAATGAACTCCCTAAATAGGTCTTATATGCAGGCGGTATTTCTCCTGCCACAGGTCAATTATGTGGCGTTATCTCCCATGTATTAAGCTGTCGATGAATTTGAGCCTCTCATTGTAAGCTCATCCTCTTATGACTTAGATCTGGTAGTTGACATGGTGATCTCTTCGATAGGGCTATTAGATCCATATATCCCTACCCTTATCGAGGTCATCGACATGTATTCCTTCCAGAGTGATTTTCTTCCATCTAGTGAAGATATTTTGGAATCCATGATTGGCGTTTGTCCCTTGACATGTATTCCTTCTAGAGAATTGTTCTCTTGGAAGCCATGATCAAGGAGAGGTCACAAGCATATTTTTCCTCTCTATGGCAAGCTCGTTAAAAAATGAAACAGATGTCATGAGCATAGTTTTTCCTCTCTATAGCAAGCTTGTTAAAAAATGAAACATAAATCTGGGGACTGAACCCAGAGCCTTGAGCATAGTTCTTTTCTTGTGACAATCTCATTAAAAAATGAAACAGTCACCTCTCCCATCAATTTGAGTCTTTCGTTAGGTCTCATATTCGAACCTTCATTTCATCCACCTTTATCCTTTTTCTCCATCTAGTAAAGAAATTGGTGACAATCTCAAAGTCAGTGAATGAATTGAATCTTGGGAGGGCATGTCGCTAGCCTTTGATTATCATTTTGGAGTTAATCTCCTAGATTTTCAAGCTGGAGGCAGAGTACCAACCATCCATGGGTATCCCAACCTTTGGAAATTACGTTGTCAATTTACAAGCATAGTTTACTTTTGATTCAAGCTTGTGCAAAAATGAAACCAATACCAAGATTAGTCTTTGTTATTTCTCATGCTCGTAAATACATGAGGATGTAACCGAGTAGAATTTTATCACTTTTTCGGACTCATAAATGTTATACGAAAAAGAAACCCTCGGAGTCTCCTTTAAGATCTTTTCAGACTCTCTAAACATGAAAAGATTTTCGAGTGATCTTGCTTCCTTTCACACTCGTTAAAAGGGTTTGAAAGGGCATCTTTCGAGTGGTATTTTATCTCTTTTTTGGCCCCGTGAGACTAAACTTACAAAAAAGGACAACCCTGGAGTTTCCTTTAAGTTCTTTTCAGACTCTCTAAACATGAAAAACCACTGATTTTTCCTTCTCTGGACTCGTTAAAAATTATATAGTAAAGGGCCCATATGGGGACGAACCCTTACTTCTTCCAGTTCATTAAACAAAGGAAGAGGGACTAAGCAAAGGTGATTTATATCGAGCATGTGTTATCCTCCTCTAGCTCGTTAAAATAAAAAGAGGTACTCATCTATCTGGATGGGGAGAAAATTTGAAGGAAGCAAGCCAAGCAGTTTTTGAAAACATCACCAGTCACTCTTACAGTCACCCTTGAACATGACACTTTGTCTTTGCATACATTTTAATCCGTTGAACCTATGCACTGAACCAATCTTCCAAGTTTCTTTACTCCTTTGGGTCACCCGACAAAAGTCACATTGTCCACTGCATCATCATGTTTTGGTAAATGTCATGTTTATGTTGTTGTGCCTCAATGTTCAAGGGAAGTATCTGCCTTGAGAGTCAACCATCAAAAATATTATGTTTCAACACCCATGTCGGTCCATGTTCATTTGATCCACCAACTTACATATTTGCATCAGTTTCATGTCATTGGTGGGGGATACATCAAGGCCCTCCTTCAGCGAGTCTGTTCCTATCGACTTCAACACATTATCCGGGAACTAAACTTAGAAACTAGTTAGTACCTTGGGACCTACATGCCTCAATGGCAGTGTTAGTATCCAGTTTTGACTATATTTTTTCCTATATCATCTCAAAAAGACCTCCATTTTCATACCTAGTATCACTCCCTTATGGCCTTGCTATGACACATTTGACATCCTTTTACAACTAAATGGGGCTATTCAAGGTATTCTTACGATTCAAGTTATTTTTATGTATTTTGATACTTTAAATTAATGTTGATACTAATGTGGCATGAGTTAGGTACCGTTCCTTTGAAACAGAACTTACCAGTACCACGTACCAGCTCGCACCCAGTGGAGATACCAAAGAAGCTGCTAAAGATCCGCACGATATGGCCAGAGTGGTAGACAGTGCAATTTACATGATAGATTGAGTCATAACTCAATATGCTGATTCAAGGCGAGATTATAGAACTGAGTTGTTAATGCTTTATGATCCACACTTCTTGACACTGCATGTCATGAAGATGTGAAGACCGTTTTAACTGATTTTGAGTTATTTTCGGATCTGGGATCCGTTTAGATTAATGCATTTTTGTTTTAAACTATTTTTGAGGAGGATTTATAAAAACAGAGGATCGCTCCCAAGAAACGTTGGTTATGTTATGCTATGAGATATACATTTCTGCCAATACAATTTGCCTATGCGTTATGTTACTTCACTGTTTTATGATTTGAGTTATTTTTCTGAGTAAATGGAGCATGAAGCATGAACAGTGTTTGCATAGAATGATTTGAGTAGCTCTGGTTTTCCTTTTCGGCGATTTCACCTCTTGGTTGGGCCCGCCAATAGGTTCAAGTCGCTGCCTCTTTTTGTATTAGAGTTAGTTTATTTCAGTATCTTAGGATTTGCATGCATGTTAGCTTATTTGAGTTTGGGAATTAACTTGTTCAAATTCTCGCTTAACCATTCTTCAAACTGTATCGTTTCCAGTGTATTAATATATTCTACGTTGATGAATGTTGAAAGCGTAATTGATTCCTGTAGAACTTAAAGCATGAACTAGATTTGCTCTGCTTCCAGTTTTCAATCTGAACGTGAATTAAAGAGAATGTGAGTTTGAATTTACTCTGCTTTGATTAGGATAGTTAGTTTACTCTGTTCTGTTAGGATAGTTAGGTTGCAATNTTTATTTTCTTGTGGATAGATTCAGACTTATTTTTGATGTTTAGATTAAAAGGATTTTAGGAAATAATCTTTATTTTATGGATTAGATAGAAATAATGATGATTAGATGTTTAAAGATAGTGGTAGATAGTCTTGTGAAATCACATTAGACCAGAAACAGAAGTACTTGCACTTAAGCACAAAACTGTTTTCCTTTGATGAATTAAACAGGAGATGATGAGTTTCAAAATAATCATTAGGGTTCAGTTTCTAAGAGTGAGTTTGTGTTTTCTTCTAAGAATAACCTTTAGATAATAATTAGAATCTTACCGGCACATACAGTGTAGCAGCTCTAAGTTCACTTACCCTGGTTTGACAATTCAGTGTTTTCAGGTCATTAAAATCTTTAATATAGCAGCCTGACATTTTTGGCGCCGTTGCCAGGGAGCTGTTTAAAAGGTAAGTTAGATAATTGTCTTGATTATTTTTAGAATGCACTTAGCTTGGTGTGGTATGATAGCAGGTTGATGATAGGAAGAGATGTGGAAACAAAGGGTGAGAACCGACATATCAGTTATCACAGGTACTCTGAAACTCAATCTTAGTTTCTTTTTCTTTCATTTAGTATGTCTTCATGAGAAATAGAGATCGTAGAGGTAGATTTAGGGGAAATATAAAACAACAAAAATAAGAAACCTCCACCCAAAAAGCGATAGAAACTGAGACTAGAATTCTGGCTGAGGAAACCATAGAACAAAACCTAGAACCAAGAAACACCATATATCAACAAATTCAAAATCTTGGTGATCCATCCCTGGATGACACAGTTGATCCAGAGAAAATACAAGCTATTCTTGGGAACCCTGACTCTGTAGTTTCACAGATAACAACTACAACCGTGGAATCAAAGGTGATAGGATCCTCAAAAGGACCAATAGGAGATAATAACTCTGACAAAAAGAATCTAGAAAGGTGGGATTTCACACCCTCACCAAAGAAAAATCGGATTGCATATACAATTCTTGGTAACCTTTTTAACATGGAAGAAAGAGGGAGAGACTTACATGGGGAACTTCATATTGAAAATGAAGGAGAAGAACAAGAAGAGAATGAGTTAAGACCAGAAACCACCTTTGGGTTTCCTATTTTGGATTTAGTCCAGAATGTCAATATGAAAAATATCCCACCTTCAGCACTACCAACCTTTTATGGGAAAAATAGTGAAGACCCAGATGTCTTTCTTTTTGAGTTTGACATCCTGTGCAAGAGTTATAACTATCTCCAGGATGCACATAAATTGAAATTATTTCCTGCCACCCTGAAAGATTCTGCATTACGTTGGTTCATGAGTTTAGGAGAATACAGCATTAGATCTTGGGAAGATATGAAGGAAAAATTTTTAAAGAAGTACCAGGACTATTGCAGACCCAAGGATTCTCGGAATGATATTTTTAAAATGAAACAACAAGATGAAGAAAGCCTTGAGGATTTCTTGGAAAGATTTACCTATACCCTTCAAAAATCTAAATATAATGATCTCCAGGATGAAGCAATCAAGACTCTTTTCTTAAAAGGAGTTTCAGATGAATGTATTGATACTCTCAATTTAATGGCTTCAGGAGACATTTATCAAAAAGACTTTGAAGCAATCAGTGAACTTTGTAGAACTTACTCAAGAAGTAGGGGGGAAACTGCAAAAAGTGTGAGAGAACCTGTCAACAAAAATACCAAAGCACCCACATCTGGTGGAGTTACTAGAATCGAATTGGAAAACCTTTAGGAAAATTTTAAAACAGACATTTTAGGAACAATTGGCTCTCAATTAGACACTTTGAAGATAAAGAGAAAGCAGGAAGAGGAAAACCCTGTCCTAAGCATATTTTTCCCAAAATGCAGAAAAAGGCATCCTTTATGAGAATGTCCTTTGGACAATGTTCCTGTATGTGCAATATGTACTGAAAATCATAAAATAGAAGATTGCCCATCCTTACCTGGATTGCAAGCAATATTCAAGGGAGGGGAAGCTCCAGGGACTCCACCTGCACCTAAGAGGCCTCAGAAACCTAGGAATTCAAATACATATCAAGAACCATCCCCATAATCTTCCAGCTATTATCCACCCTTCTCTCAACAACAACATCCATGGAACTGGCCAAATTGGCCTCCACAAAACGTCCCTGCTCAACCTTAGTACTAGGGATGGAGAGATCCGAACTTTGGAAATAACCAACAGCAGCATGCGGTACCAATTCTCCAGAATCCATGCACGCAGTATCCTCCAAATATGCATCAGTTATTGCCTGGTTTTATTCCAACTCCGTTACCACCCATTCAACAAACCCCTCAGCAGCCTAAGAATTCACCTCATCCTACCATTTTTCCTTCTCAACCCATTCCAAATCCTAACCACAAACCACCTCTACCACTCCATAATGCTAATTTCTAGAATTATCCAGCTTACAACAAAAACCCTATTTCTATACAAGAAGTACAGCTGAGATCTGGAAAAATTTTAAATAAAATTCATCCCATAACAAAAATAGCACCAAGGGTGATTATCCAAGAACATGAAGACGATTATATGGATAATTTATCAAATGGGGCATCCCTGAAAGATGTTATCATTCCAAAACATAAAGAATCTGAATCACATCGTAACACACAAACTCAGGTTCCCCAAACGCCTCCTTTTCCTGAAAGGTTGCTCATTGAAAAACCGATTGTCCAATCTGAGTTTGACATCATGAATGAACTAAGAAATGTCTGTGTCAAAATTCCATTGTTACAAGCAATCAGATATGTTCCCATCTATGCCAAAACCATCAAAGAACTCTGCATTAAGAAACCAGGTCGGAAACAGAAAGATCCACCCACAATACACCTAGTAGGACAGTCATCAAATTGTATTTCTGAAACACCTAAAATTGTAAAGTATGCCAACCCAGGGAACCCAATAGTTTTAGTGACTATCAACAATGTTTCTATTGGTAATACTTTAGTCGATCTAGGTGCAGCCATTAATATAATGACCATCAACACAGTGGAACTGTTACAACTAAATCAATTACTTCGCCCTACTCCTACAGTTCTTGAACTTGTTGACAGAACCACTATAAAACCTGCTGGAGTTCTTGATGACATCCTTGTGACTTTATCTTCGTGGGAATATCCTATTGAATTCATGATTATTCATTCAAAGGACCCCACAAAAGGCCATCCAATCATTTTAGGGAGACCTTGGTTGGCCACAGCCAACGCTTTCATAGGATGTCGTGGTGGGGATATGTTTATCTCAAATGGTATTTCTTCACAGAAACTTACTCTGTTTCC
>JASDQU010819145.1:0-13072 GCA_032191745.1 Picea mariana | reverse complement strand
ATTGACACAGGAGTAAACTTGAATTTGAAGTTGGAGATCAAGTTCTAACACATATTAGGAAGGAGAGGTTTCCAAGGGGAACATACAAGAAGTTGAAGCTGAAAAAGATAGGACCGTGTAAAATCCTGAGAAGATTTGGTGAGAATGCTTATGAGATAGAGCTGCCGGAAGATGTCGGTATATCGCCCATATTCAACATTGCAGACTTGTATCCATATAGGGAATATGGAGCCATAGGATCTAAAGATAAAAAGAATATCTAGTGGGAGAAACAAATGTATGTAGTAGAGAAGTCACAAATGGAGCAAATCATAGATCAATGAATTGGTAAGAAGACCAGAAGGAAAATGTATTTTGAATATTTGGTGAAGTGGAAAGGATGACTAGTAGAAGATTCTAGTTGGGTAAATGAATCAAATATCTAGAAGCATGGAAGGTCGGTTCATGAGCTCATGGACAGGAGTCCATGAATTTTTAAACCAGAGGAGTATGATGTAGGAGCATCACCAACAAAGCGTGTGTGGAGGACAGTTGGGCACACTAGCTCATATTTTGAAATATTTTGAATTCCAAAGTTGTCGTATTAATGTAATATCTGAAAAGGATTTCGATTTATGAACATATTTAATGCTTGGAGGTTGAGCCATCACATAAGATCAATGAGGGAATGTATTTTTCTTTAATGTGAAGGATTGCAGTACAGATCTGGCACTTTCACTCTTATCTGTCTGACTCAAGTATTTATTTTAATAAATGTTAAGTAGTTGAAAGATTTTATTTCGATAGGATAGCATAGAGTACTTGTATGGAAAGAACTCGGAGAGCCCTCTTGTATAAATCTTTGTATTGTTGCCGAGAAGAGGCTGCTAAATCTATTGTATAGGTTTCCATTGTAGCTGAGAGATGAGAGATATCGAGAACTAGTGTATGAATGTTGTGAGTGGGAAATCCCCCTACGGACTAGCACTTAGGGTTTTATCATGCATGTAGAAAAGACCTAAAGATTCCTACTTTTTACCATAATCCCAGACCTAATCCCCATTATTCTTAAGCAAATACACAGTTAAGAAGATCAAGTGAACATACCTTGATCCCGATGTTTGGTATCTATTACTCTTCATGCTTGGTCGCTCTTTGACTACAAATATCCTCCCAAGGTTGACCTACATTCATGAAAGACAAACAAAGAACTCCACATGCATTTGATCTACTGATTAATGGGTTAGAGATTTAATCAACATGTACGCAATAAACAATGAAAACCTCGTATGGTAGGATGGGAACAGTACTTATTTATTATTAACTTCACTAAAGCAACTTACAATGATGAAGTCGACCACTGCTCCACGAATCTGGTCTTGGGATCCTCTTTTACTATGCACCAACTGCTAACACACTTGCTCCTCTTCTTCATTGAAATCACAAAATGGTTGCAGAATTTTGGGCAAAGGGGAATACAAATTTGGGTAGAGTTTCTTTACTATGTTTTTCCTTTTTAGAATGGGACCCCTACCCCTTATTTTATAGGCTAGAAGGAGCTAGCTATTTAGTTGAATGACTGGCCATGCATGGTCAAAAGGTTTATTTAACTTACCTAAAATTGTATGTTTCGTCAACAACTTTCCATTTTTCGTGCTTTTGTAGGTACACGCGGGCTATAGTGGGTCAGTGAGAGCATACATGCGGGCTGTAGTGGGTCATATAGAGTGTACATTCAAGTTGTAGTGGGTCAGCGAGAGTGTACACGCGGGATGTAATGGGTCAGCTAGAATGTAGATGCGAGCTGTAGAGGAGCAGGGCACGTGGGCCTTTAAAAAGGGTGTTTTTACGAAGAGTTGTTCAGTACTGGCTTGGAAAAGAAGGTATATGAAATGGCCTAATGTCAGGTAAGTATGCCTGGTGCAAATTAGGGTTATAAAAAATTATCCCTAATGTGTGAGGTCAGAAGAGTATCTGATGGCCGAAATACATTATCAATCTTTATCAACGTACCAAACTAGTGAGCCTAGGAACCAGAATTCGGTAGGTGCCATTTGCAAAATAAAAATTGTCTCATTGAGGTGGGCATACCCATGCTCGGGATGAAATAAAATAATGGATACCAATCAAATACACTGTAGATCCATGTCATATAACTATAAAAAGTGTATCCATGAGAAATACACAGCGTATCTACATCTCAAAATCAAAAATATATACATGTATAGTATCCATCTTCTAGAAGCTGATAAGGCCTGATGGTTGGAGATGATGTCTTCAGAGCTTGAGCATAAACTTCAAAATCTTCAAAACTTGGGTAGGAGTGTAATATGAGTGTACAAATTCACTACCCATAGGTCCTCGGCGGCTCGTCAGTCATGGACTAGAGGATCTTGATGATCAGATTGGAGGCTTCATTGACTTCGAACAAAGAATTGATTAGACTTTCAGGATGGCCAGGCATGAGGGTAAGAGACAAACTGTAGATGGGATGACTCAGGCTTGGTAAAAAATTCCCTTGGACAATAGCACGACAAATGATGAGACTAAGGCAGCATGGCATTGACATAAATTCATGATGCAAGAGGCAACGCAAACTCTCCATATGTTTGGAAGAATAACCAAATGAAGGAGGACAAAACTCTATGTAGATAGCTTCCTAAGGTCATATTAAATCCCAAAGCTTGACAAACAAATGGAAGGATGTGCTTTGTCCCAGGGCAACTCATTGTGCTACCAATAAAAAAAAAATACTTTTCCCTTCCTCTTTTTGGGGTATATTTGATTTTTTTGTCTTTTTCAATAATGTTGGAAAGATTGAAAAAAGAATAAAAGAATGATACGTTACAAAGGAGGATCGAGTGTTGCAAACATACTAGTTCCAAGAACACAAAAAACCGAGATGCTCAGGGAAAAGGGACATATGAAAGAAAATGGCACTCGGGAAAAATCCTCCAGGGGCCAAAGGTGTCAAGACGCAGAGGCAAAGTGCTACAAGGCTTGCATATAAGGCGTGCTTTAGATGGTTCAGTTGAAAGAAAAATGGAGCCAACATTTAGACCAAAGACGTAGGTATGCAAACATGATTAACAAAACACACAATGGTAACATCCTTCATTGTACTTTTAACGAGCCCAGAGAAGGTAAGCTCGACGGTTTTTCATATTTAGAGAGTCTGAAAAAACATAAAAGGAGACTCTGCTGGGGTACATTTTTTGAAGATATTCTAGTCGGCTGAAAAAAGGGGTAAACTAGCACTGACCAGATGTCTATTCAAAACCATTTTAACAAGTGTGATAAAGACAAGGTCACTCGACAATTTTTTCATTTTTAAGGAGTTTGAAAAAAGCTTAACTATGGACTCCATTAGGAATGTTCTTCTGGACCATTTTAACGAGTGTGAAAGAATAATGTCACTTGGAGATCTTTTCAATTTTAGGGAGTTTGAAAAGAGCTTAAATATGGACTTTGTGGGGGTTCCTCTTTTGTAACTTTAGTCCCTCAGGCCTGAAAAAGGGTTAAAATTATACCTGAGAATACTCTTCTAGAGAAACTTGGTCCCTAGAGTGTACCTTTGTTCGTACAGTTGACCATCCAGACCGAAAAAGAGGTAAAATACCGTCAGATGGACGTGGCTTCAAATTTCAGTTTAGCAAGCATGAAGGTCAACAATATCGCTCGACAATATTTTCACATTTAGAGGGTCTGAAAAGAGCTTAAAAGAAGACCCATTATGTTTTGGGAGTCCTGAGGGTGAGGTCAAGAGTGATAAGGAATCATGCAGATGAGGCGCAAACTCGTAATCAAAAAAAATGATAAGGACTCCCTAGCCAATAGTCGTTAGTGACAACATGGACACCAAAATGCAACTAGGATATACCTAGGGCATCCATGTTAAGGTAGGCTTTACCACAAAATTATGACACTCCTAAAACAACAATGATGGTTCTGTGTCACAATTTGGTGGGATCGATCCTATGGCAAGGCGTAAAACACAACAATATGCAAGAAGTAGAGTTGGAATCCTAACTTAAATGCAACGAGTTGCAAAATTGACTTTTTACCAAAGGACCTTCAAAATGACCCAAATCTCCAAAAATTTCCAAATGCCCAAAGAAACACTTCTCGTGACAATCCAAAGAAAACTCCTGAACTATGCTAAATGATTTTTAGTTTAGAAAAAATGACAAGAGGGTCTAAAGCCAAAAAGTCTATAAATAGAAGCTTGCAGCTCATTATCACCATTGCTAATTGAGAAATTGACTAAAAGCCAAAACTACCCCTTTGTGAAAAGAGTTTATTTCGGGAGCTTCAGTGGACGAAACGACCATCTACTTGGACCAAGTAAGTACTTATTACCCCCTCTTGAATTCTAATTCTTTTTTTATGTATTTAAATTTAGTTTTTGGAGGGGCGTCAACCTTTTAAAAGGTCGGCCCTAAGTCCATGCAGGCTCTCTTATGACAGCCCAAGTGTACACGTGGGTAGAGGAAAAACTGCACGCATGTACATGCTACTGTCATCATTACAGCCCACATGGACCCTTCTTTTAATGTAAAAAAAATTAAGAAAGCAAGAGTTAATCCCTCCTTAATTGGGTTTTTGCAGGATGTATGTTCACTGGAGGGAAAGAGAGCATGAGGAGATCAGTGCATTGGTTGGGGAGGACCCTAATGTTGTTGCTACATTAATGCAATGCGGGTTGTTAAAAATTTTCTTATGTCCTTTCATGCGAGAACAACCTAGGCTATTGAATGCCTTGGTTGATTATTGGCATCCCGATGCAGAGGCCTTTATGCTAGAGGGGTAGTCATTGGTTCCAATGAAAGAAGACATATACTTTCTGACTGGCCTCTCTAGGAGAGGGGAACCATTCAATTTTTGTACTTTTCCCCCTAGGCCTAAAAACATATCGGAGTTGATTGGACTCCATTGTGAGGTGGGTACAGACAAAATGAGCTCGCAAGTACTAATAAGAAATATCTTAGGCTTATCACTACAGGTGATAGTGTTGCTCATCGAGTGGATTACTGGGTCTATGGCTTTGCATCAAGCTTCCTGTGCACAAATGAATTGTGCAATTTAGTGCTTAAATGCACAAATTTTTGATTGGAGCACCACATTACTGGATTGTATGAAGAGGCAGCTAATAGATTGTTGGTTGTGGAATCGGAGGAACTTCAAGTTTGGAACAATTCTTTTCTCTTTCTTCTTTGAAAGAGTGCCCAGTTTCAGCCCTCGAGAGGTGGTATGAGGGCACCAAGCCTCTGTTCCCGTGTTATGCATATGGGCGGTGTTGTTGCCACGACAGGGAAGGGGAAGGACCATTGAGGCCTTTGATGACAACTTTTTTTCTTGGTTGTCGTGACAAATCTCGGTCATAGAAGATTACCCCTATGCTAGGATTGACTTCTTGAGAAATCCTGAGATACTGGTACCTCCCGGAGAGCAGGGAGGAGAGATGGGTAAGTTTCTTCATATTTTTTTTTTTATATGTAATTTTTATGTTGATTTTATATATATCATTCTTTTATACCAGAGCATTTGACAAATATGTGTCTATTATGTGAAGACGTGGGGCCAGTGCAACCAGTGGATTATGTGAGGAACATGCGATGTCCTCGGCCAAAGGCCGCACCCGCCGTCGCAGGGGGCTCAACAGCAGCAGGAGAGCTTCCAACCAGTGAGGCTGAGAGAGTTCTGAGACGAGTAGAGCAAAATTTTACCTCTCTCACTCGCAGAGTCCTCATGGCAGAGATTGAGGATCTACGACCATCTATGCAGCCTCACGTAGGGGGGGTGCCACACACA
The DNA here is from genome assembly GCA_032191745.1 of Picea mariana. NCBI lineage: Eukaryota > Viridiplantae > Streptophyta > Pinopsida > Pinales > Pinaceae > Picea > Picea mariana. Next base: position 7,282 of record JASDQU010819145.1, on the reverse strand, counting down.
TGGGTCCAGATTTTTCGTCATTTGGAAAATTCCGTTAATCATTACAATAGGGCCTACAGGACCCGTCCTTAGTTAGGGTGGACTTTTCATGTTCCAAGGGCACTACTTGTATATTTTTTGAGGGCCTAAGCCCCATGACTTATTACTGGTCATATTTTTGAGGCACTTGCGACCACCTATGTACTCTGATGATTCTAATATTATATATGGACTTTTATGTCTTTTTATATCTTATGGATTATATTTGCTTTTAAAAATGTATCTATATGTGCATGTGTATGTCTTTCTTATATGTGTGTGAGATGCCAATCTAAAATTTGATTAGCTAGAGTATATGTGACTTGATTTAATCTCCTAGGAACATGAAAATATGTAATATAATCAAAGCTTCATTCTAAGAGATGTACCCTAAGGAATCATCGGTGTAAAGTAGGATCATGAACATGATAGACTCTATTTAATTGAGACACAACCAGTTGAGCATCTAAATAGACCCAGAGGTGAGAGATACCAAATGACAAAGCATCACGAAGCAACTCAATAATTGTGTTGTATTCGGCGAAATTGTTTGTGGTGTCGCATAAACATATACCTCCTGAAGATAATAACTGGCCCTAAGGTGTAAAAATACCCAAGATGCGGAGGCAATCCTCCAAGTGTGTTGGCTAGAGCTGTCTGCATATCCAACGAACAACTCTGATTCACTTGACATCTGCCACAGTGACAAAAGATAACATCAACAATGACACATCCATAAAACCAAAAGAAACCAAAAAGTAATAGTACAAAGACTATACATATATGAAAAAAAGTTACCCAAGGTGACCTACCTATGAGTAATACTTCTTGAGGTAGAGCCCATTTCTAGGATCTGCCAAAGCATGTCCCTCAAAATCTAACAGATGATAAGCACCCTTTTTTAGAACCTCTTTTATGATGAAAGGTCCGAACAACATGGGTTTAAACTTGCCTGCCCCCAGGGGGTCCTTATCTTGGTCATAGACCAGGAAAAGGTCGCCTTCCAAGAAAATATAAGGACGAACAGACTGATCATATTGACACTTGAATTTTTGTTTGTGAGCTTCGTTAGCTAAGGCCACATCACGATGTTTTTCGTTGAGTTGCTCGAGATATAATAAATGTTCTTCAAGTGGTGAAGTGTCTGGCAATAACTGTACTGTCAACTTTAAAGATGGGATTTGGCATTCTATGGGCAAGATGGCTTCCAGCCTGTAAATGAGTTGAAAAGGTGAGAAACTGGTTGCAGTCTTAATAGATGTTTGGTAGGCCCATAATTTTGAGTACAACATCAAATGCCAATTTGACCTGGCCTAATTGATTGTTCGTTGTAGGATGGTCTTAAGAGATTTATTGACAGCTTCCACCTGACCATTCGCTTGAGGGTAGTAGGGTGATGAATGTTCTTGACTCAACCCAAGCTTTGATGTTAACTCGATCATCATTTGGTTCTAAAATTGACTACCGTGGTTAGTGACAATCTCTCTCGGGACGTTGAACCTTGCTATAATCTGGTTAAACAAAAAGAGAGTTGCAATCTCTCCATCATCTTTAAACGTTGGCATAGCTTCGACCCACTTTGTGAAGTAGTCGAAGGCTACAATTATATAATGGTTCCACCTTGTTGAAGGAGGGTTGGATGTAGTGTAATCAATCCCCCACTTGGTGAAGGGACCAACTGTGATGACAGGAAACATGGGAGCAGGATGTACCCTCATCTTCTGAGAGACGATCTGACACAGGTGGAACTTCTTGACTGATGCGATACAATCTTTGATTAGTGTCAGCTAGAAGTAACTGGCTCATAAAATATTTTGGTTGTTTCCAACCCAGAAAAATGACCACCACATGCTCCAGTATGACAATCGTTAAGTACGATTTTCGCTTCTTCATGAGTGAGGCACCAGTGCAGGATGCAATCTACACCTCAATGATAGAGAGTGCCCTCGAAGATGAGATAGTTCTTAGCCTAATGACGTATACGACGATGCTCATCATGAGAAGCAAAGGTGGGCCACTTCAAAGTCTGGAGATAGATAAGTATATCTCCATACTAGGGGTCTGAAGATGCTATCAAAAACATATCTCTTTGAATAGGAGATTCTTCAGGCATAACATCACTTGACTCGACCGGAAGCTCCGAGATAAGTTCCGCAAAGACCAGTGACTTTTTGGATTTCGCTGAAATGAAAACTAAGTCAAATTCCTGGAGGAAGACTATCCATCTATTGATCTTTCCGTCGATTACCCATCATGTCAACATGTATTGAAACAGATTCACAATGGAAATGACAGTGGTCTTGCGAAACAAAACATAATGACGAAACCGTTGGACAGCATGGACTGCTGCCAACGTAAGTTTTTCAATATGAGAATAATTGAGTTCTGATCCAACCAGGCCTCAGCTCACGTAATAGATCACATATTCTGAGATCAAATCATCCTCCTGAACTAAGACCATGTCGATGGTTGACTCTACTACAGCCAAGTATAATAAGAAATCTTTGTTATAATTGGGTGGCTGAAGTAGAGGGGTGGTTGTGAGGGCATGTTTCAATGCTTTGAAGGAGCATTGAGCAACATCGTCCCAATGAAAAGGAACGTCTTTCTTTAGTAATCGCATAAATCCCTTTGTGATCTCGGCATAGTTTGCAATGAAACGCCGCAAAAAGTTCACTTTTCCCTGTAGACTTTGAAGTTGAAGGATTGTACATGGGGGAGGCAACTGAACTATCACCTCAACCATGAGAGGATTGACCATGATCCCTATTGTTGAAACTATGAAACCTAACAAACAGCTCGATGTCATGAAAAAACTGCATTTGTTGGGATTCAAGCGAATCCGGAAGTAGCGACATCGCTCAAAGATAAGTCGGAGGTGTGTGGGATGATCATCTCTCTTATGAGAGCATGATGCTAAATCATATAAGTAGGCCTCGACGATATGTTTGAGATCATGGAAAGAAAAAGACATGGCCCATTGAAAGGTAGCACCAACATTTTTCAGACCAAACGACATCTTACGATACGCGAATGTGCCCTAGGGACAAATGAATGTTGTTTTGTGTTGGTCTTCGGGTTTGATTTGTATCTGATTATATTCCGAAAAACAATCCATGAAAGAAAAGGCCACACAACATGCACATTCATTGACTATTTGGTCAATAAATGGTGCTGGAAAATTATCTTTTGTATAGGCCTTGTTCAAATCACGGAAGTCTGTACAAACGTGAATCGTACCCTATTTTTTATTAACTAGCACAGGGTTTGACACCCATTGGGTCAAATGGATAGGGTAGATAAAACCTACCTTGAGCATTTTCTCCACTTCGACCTTAATAGTTGCTACTTTCTTAGGATTAACTGGACAAAGCTTCTGCCAAACCGGCTTAGCATCAGGATAAGTTATTATTTCATGTTCAATAATTTTTGGATCAATGCCTGGAATTTCCTCGTAAGACCAAGAAAAAACATCGTGAAATTCCTTAAATAAATCTGTGTAGATTTGAATCTCTTCGGAGGAGCATTCATCTCTAACGAAAACATTCTCCATGACGCCAGGGGTTCTGGAGATGTTTATAGGTATAGTTTTGGCAATGGTTTCCATATTACCCTCAGCATAAACATCATGTGTAGGGAAAGGATTAATAGGACAAGACCTATCTCCAGTAATAGTCAAGGTGAATTCCCCTGCCTCAATTCTGCTTAACTCTGGGAGGAAATAAGATATGTGATGAATATCATCCCAGGGTTTTTCCATACTATTCATTGCTTCCATGATTGCTTCATCTGAGGGAAAGACTAAGTCTAAAGAATCTGTATCAGCGAGGGAACCTTGAGCCCAAATAGGCTCTAGAATCAAATCTAACTCTTGTGTGGGAGTTGGATCGGGGTTGGTGGAAGCTTGTTGGACTAAAGAGTATGCTACTTCTATCATGGACAAGGGCATGGACATACCATGGTGCCCTGTCCCTTCCATCGTGGCTGATGGGGGAGGAAGAATCCACGGATCCTTGAAGTAAGTTGTGCAAAACGACGAAACTTGGAACACCTCAACCTTATGTTAATCAGATATGAACTTAACATCGCCTTGAGGAGGTGGGTAATCAAAAGTTCCCATCAAAGGTGGGCACAAACCAACCCCTATGTTGACGACACCGGGTTGAGGGTTATCAATCATTGGGACTGCAGATTCCCCCAATGAAGGGTCAGGACAGGAGAAAGACAATTGATCAATGGTCACAATCCATCCCTCGTGTGGAAACAACAAGACCCAAAAAACTATAGCGAATACTGCTTGCATCGCATAGGTCCAACTCCTTCCTAACAAGAGATTGTAGTCGAGAGATGCGTCGACCACTTCAACCTCGACACACATGGTTTTCCCTCCTAACTGCACAGGAAAAGAGGGGATAATGCCATGTGGTCAGAACGAATGACCATCGAAAGTGGTAAGAAGAGTAGGTGATAGAGACAAAATGGGCTAGTCAGTGGCCTTCCAACACACCAAAAACATTACACATGTTGAGGCACCCTCATCAACCACTGTGTGGAAAATGTTCCGACTAAAATTTTTTGTGGTGTATGCCACTACTATCTAGAACACTACATGGTAAGGGAGATGAGGTTTTAAGTCGGTCATATCAAGCATGATCGTACCTAGATTACAAGTCTCAGCAGATCCTAAAGAGGCTAACAAAGCCTTTCTCTGGGAAGGGCAGCCTTGGAGGACTTCCAAAGCAGACATCGCACAAGGGGTTTGAGACAAATCCTCCACCACAGAGTAGTTATGGGAAGCCCTTGCATTTGGGTTGTGAGAAGCTTTCTTAAACGCACCTTTTGGGATGTGTGCCATGGTTTCACCCAACGTCTTCTTGATCTGGAGAGGAAGAGATGGGGTTTCAGCTTCTTTACCCTTCTTAAAGGTGCTTGGCTTGATGTAATCATGTGCTCTAGTTGATATATAAGCATCACCTTTTATCATATAGACATTTGTGGATGCAGGATTGTTTGAAGATGGAGGGGGTTCTTGGCTGCCCCCTTTTGTGCTTGTAGAGGCTTGAGTTAGGTGATAATAACTTTTGGGCCTCTACAAGCTGAGGGCATAGGTGATTCAGGTGGTCTTCTGCACACAGATTACACAGATACCTCGACTTCCTTTTTTCGGTGTTTCCCCCGCCAGCATTATTAGTGGATTTATTATCCCCCTTACCCTTCTTACGTTGTTTTTTCTTTCCATTGGGCTGTTGGGTGTCCTTCGGATTTATCGATTTCACACTGTGTACATCCGACGTTTGGGTAGGGGGAGTATCCAGAACAGTAGTCTGGCTGGCCGCTGTATGCTGGATAGAAAATTGTTGCAATTGTTTCGTCAGTTGTTCAGCAGGCCTTGTTTGTGTTGAACCAACAATACCATCGGCATGTTGTTGGCCATTGACCAAGTTTAAGAGTACTTGGTCATACTTGACCACTTTTGGGGACTACAACATCTTGCCAAAGATGGAGCGCAACGTGAAGCGAAAATTAAGGAAGTAAGACTTATTTTTGGGTCCATTTTAGGGTTTTGGGTTGATGTAATGGGAAAGGGATGTTGGCTTGTGGGTTTACCCATGTTTAGGCCCATTTTGTAATCTATAAATAGATAGGCAATGTAAGAAATAAAGGAGGTTGTTGCTTAGTGCACTTGGTGATTTCTTAGTGAAAGTTGGCTACAGTGCTAAGAGTTGGATCTTTGTGATAAAGTATCGTAAGGCTCTGTGCATTTTGTGTAATACTTGTGGAGCTGAGTGCAAGTCCCTATGAGAGACTGTAGAAGGATTTGTGTTGAGTGCCAGGAAGAAGGATCTAGCGAGCTGCACAGATCTTCTATCCTGTGTGAAGTAAGGGTCACTGAAGCTCTGTGTTGTAACTTCTTGACCAAGATAATATAAATAATACTTTGTGGACATAACCCCAAGGTGGGGGTGAACCACGGTAACTGTGTGTGTAATGTTTTGTGCTTTGCTCTTATGTATTTATCTCTTTCTTGGATAAGTGCTTGATGTCATTAAGTAGATCTAGTTATTCTCTATGTTATTGATGAATGAATGAACATTAGATCTGATATATGAGGTGCTTAGTTCTTGATCTGTTGAATATAACCTATATTTTTGTGGATAAGTATTGAACCCTTCTTAGTAAAGTATTCACTGTGATTCTCTGTGCCTTTTGCGAAGTATCTTAATGAATGTATGCTAGGAATAACTGATGCTAAGTGCATTGTAAGAAAGATAATCATAGATCTATTCCCAGCTAAGGTTCCAGACACCTAAGTCCTGCAACCACCCCTGCCTCTACCTCGGGTGAGACTTCATTTGCTTCGCAGGTGTTGCCAAAAGGGCCGGTAGTTAGGGATTTTTTGGTGTGCTCTTGAGAATTGAACCCTGGGTCTACCCCTGTGCCAATAAATGGTTCTGTTGCCAGGACCTGGAACTGTAATTGTTGGGAACTGAAGAAGAAGAAGATTTGTGCAAAATAAGCTCTGTGCATAGATCTGTTTCCCTAGTGCGCAGTGTTCTATTCGAACTGTGAAGCTTTGTGCCAAGATAAGAGGTCAGATCTGAAGAAAGAGAGGTCAAAGAGGTCAGATCTGAAGAAATAGAGGTCAGATCTAAAGAAAATAATTTAGATCTGCGAAGAAAAAGGTAAGATCTGTAAGCTTTGTGCTTTGATAAAGGTAAGAATAGTTAAAAGTCTTAGACCTGGAAGCTTTGTGCTCTGCAAAAGTAAGATAAGTAAATTTTCGTGTTTCTAAAGCATGGATCTAGGTATGTTTGATAGATTCTGTCCTAGCTTCAAAACTAGGGCATTAATAGATGAAAGAAAGTTTGATATGAATAGATCTGATAAGTATAGTGATAGATATGTTATACCTATGCATCAAAAGAATGTCTGGACTAACAAGTGGATGCAGGTTCCTAGAAAACATTTTTTTTAGGTTAGCCACCATGATACTAGTGCACAATACAAAAGGAGTTGGGGAACATCTAAACGGATGAGAGGATTAACCCTCTGTTATAGTTGCAGAAGACCGGGACATCTTGCTAAAGAATTCCTTGGGAGAAGACCTAGTTTCCTTTGTTGTAAGGCTATGGATCATGAAGTATTGGATTTCCCTAGAATTATTGCTAGGCTTGAGAAGATGAATATGGAACAAGCAAACCATGAGGGAGATCAAGAGACCAAGATTATAGCAGAAACCTAGAAAGAATCAAAAAAGATATTG
>JASDQU010819144.1:46337-59823 GCA_032191745.1 Picea mariana | reverse complement strand
AGCTTGGGAGTTAATGATTTCGAATGGAGCATAGAATTGGCCATCTCTTTTAAGGACCGGTTTTTCCTCTCCGCAACACCGTTCTGCTGTGGTGTATATGGCACTGTGTTGTAGTTGTATACCTGCATCAATACAAAGTTGTTGCACATCTTTGTTGACATACTCTCCGCCATTATTAGTACGAAGTATCTTAATCTTACACCCAGACTCATTCTCAGCAAGTGCTTTAAATTCTATAAGGCATTCAAATACTTCTGATTTTAATTTCAAAAAAAATACCCAAGTAAAGCGAGAGAAATCATCTATGAAGGTGAGTACATATCGAGCCTTATTGATTGAAGGCTGCGAGAATGGGCCCGTGATGTCACTGTGAATCAATCCAAAAGGTGAAGAAGCTCTCTGTGCCTTCCCTTTGTCAAACTTTTGCTCTGGATGCTTGCTAAGAATGCATCCTTGACATACACCGCTTGTGAATTTAATAGCTGGCAATCCTTCTACCATGTTTTCCTTGTTGAGTTGATGCAAGTACTTATAGTTTAGATGGCCAAATCTTTCATGCCATAACCTGCTGATATCATTAGATTGTGACAAAAATACAGTGCTAATAGATTTAGGAACAAAGTGGGAGAAGAAATACAAACGAGAACCGTGATTTGCAATTCCATGTGCAAGCTGTGAGCCTGTGGAAATGTCGGTAATCATTGCGGAGTCCGGAATGAACTCCACCTTCCTTCCAGAGCCGGAATGAGTGATCTGATATATCAAGAGAAGATTTGCAGACAGCGAGGGAACATGAAGCACATTTGTGAAGCAGCCCCCTTCAAGATCAACAATTCCTTCTCCGCACACCTTTGCGGGTGTGGCATCTCCCAAGTAAATTGGGGATCTGGTGCTTTCTTCGATGGAGGAAAATTCATCTTTTGATGCAGCCATGTGGTTCGATGCACCTGAATCAAGGATCCAAGATGATGGAGTGGATGTGACAGCCATTAAAGCATGACCGTTCTGTTATCATCTTTCTTCTTTGCATTTTCGAGCACCGTGATATTGTGTTGCTACAATTGCTTAGCCATCTCATCGATAGTCCTCCTCATGCAATTTTCTTCGGGATGAAAACCTTTGGAATAGTAGCTGCAAAGTGTTCTTTCCTCCTTCTTCTCACCCTTAGGCTCAGAAGAGTTATCTGAAGATTGTGCGGATCTCTCCTTCTTCGATTCAGGAAATTTACCCATTCCTTTTTTCTTGTCTTTTCCATTGCTCTTTGGAGCATTAGTAGCCGCAAGAGCTTGGTTCTTGGAACGCTGGATGGCACCCATTTGGACTAACTTAGTTTGCCCTTGAGTCAATGCTGCAATGAAATCATTCAATGGAGGCATTTTCCATTTTTCCTGAGTCAATTTAGATGCTTGAAAAGACGACACAAATACAGAATATTCAGGGCCTAATTTTGAGAGAATTGAAAGGATGAGTTGTTCTTCCTCTTTCGTGACTCCACATGCATTAAGTTCAACGAGGAGGGATTTGAACTTGGTGAAGAATTCTTGTAGGTTGCTGAAATGAATTGGACTTAGGGATATGAGTTCATTCTCCAATTGATGCACTCTCATTGCATCCTGCTTGCCAAATAGTCCTTCCAAAGTGGTCCAGACCACATCGAGAGTAGTGGCTCTACTGACATGAAAGAGATCTCTGGAAATTGATAGGCATATCAGCCCAATTGCTTCATCTAATTTATTGAAATACTTTATTTTCTCCGTTGCAGCAGTCGGTTCTTTCTCCGTTCCCATTGTTACCCTGTAAAGCCCTTTGCTTCGGAGGAGCAGAGAGATCTTTGTCTTCCATTCGAAGTAATTGAAAGGATTTAGAATGAGTTTTGTGGGCTAAGAGAGATCCATTGTTGCTTGCTTCGCCTCCTAATGATCTATACCTACAAATAAAACCGTGTACAATCCACTAGATTTAATCTAGCTCTGATACCATGTAGAATTCCTGCAGAAACCACGATAGATCTAGAATTCTAGTTAAATTGAACACAAACAATTTGCTGATATTCAAGAGATGAGAGAAAGTTTTTGCTCCATAAATCAGAGAATTATATTAATAAAAAATGAATATACATGAGCAACCATCCTCAAAAAGAAGAGAGGAGGTGAATATATAGAATTTCCAACATAGAAATTCTAGTAAAAAAAAGCTAGAAATAGTTAAAATAGGTGTCATAAGCTAAGGGAGACCACATAGTTCGACCTAGACCACTAAAGATACATGTCACACACTCATTAATGTCCACAAGAGTCAAGTGATGCGCATTAGCTCACTTAAGCTCACTTAACTGACAAGAGAAGCAGTTCCAACTCATTTAACTGGCCCGAAATAGTAGTTACTAATAATAGTAACGGCAAAAATCATTAATTAAAGAATAAATCTCTCACTCAAAGAGGAGATGCGCATTCCCCAATAATGGATGAGTTTTGCATGGGGGAGTTGGAATAAATCATGAATAAATCAAGAATAAATTGAGAAAATCAAGAAAATCAAAGAATAAATCAGGAAAATCAAGAACCGAGAGTTGAGTCCTGATCTAAAATTAGCAATTTTCCCTAAAATCTAGGGATGAGGCGCCCTTCTTCTCTATGTGGCCAAATTAGGTGAAATAAAGTGTGATGGAATGTATTAACCAAGATCTAGGAGTCTAAGCTAGGTATAAACTAATGTAAGTTAGGGATATGCTCCAACATCGCACATGCCACAGGTACAAAGTCATTAACGAGCAAAAGGTGAACTATGCAAACTTAAGTGAAAAATAAGATTTAATCTCATCCATTCATTTTGGAGTTTGGCTTATATCTAATTTGGGCCATTGGTTTCCTAGGTTAGCCTAAGGATAAGGCTAAAGGAGGCAAAAGGGAAAAGGAGAGATTTATTTGTTCACTCTTGAGCTTAGAGTGAAGGAGGAGGAGAGAGAAAAACTTGGAGAGGCAAGGAGAGTACACTCTTGAGAGGAGACGGGCGCTTGAGAGCTTGAGGTCGCCTTCTTGAGAGGAGAGGGCACAAGCAAGGAGCAAGGGTGCATCCAACGAGAGGAGGCGCACTTGCTAGAGTAAGGGCACATCCAAAGTGGGGAGGTGCACTTGCTAGAGGAGGGGCGCACTTGTGTGAAGTGCGCACGAAGCTAAGGAGAGGAGGCGCACTAAGTTTGGGCGCAAACTCCAAGGCAAAGGCAAAGCAAATTTGAGGGGGTGCACCAAAGCAAAGGGCGCATTCTTCAAAGGCTAGCAGGCACAAGGAAAGTGGGACGCATTTCTTCAAGGGAGGCGCAAACTTCAAGAGGAACTCCATTGCTATGCTTGGGTGGAGATAGCTTATGTATCAGATTCTTCTTGTGTATTTCCTTATTGCTATTTTGCATGATATCTCCATAATAAAATCTCTCTTACTGGTTTTCCCCATGGGGATTTTTCCAGGGTCATGTTGACCAAAAACACTTGTGTAAAATTGTCATGGTTTGCTTATTTATTTTCCGCTTAGTAGGTGTTAAAGATCCTAGAGGGTATTTTCTGTTTTGAAGTATAATGAATGTGCTAACAATGGACAACAAAACTTCCTATTGAAACCCATTCAAAGAGAAGCTTCAAAGCGGCATTAAATCATTTCCCAAGGGGCAGATTTAGAGGGCATAAAATTCAGATTTCTAGGCTGTTTTGAACAGCAAGATAACAGTCCTAAAACAGTGAGAAAAACAGTTTGAAAGTACCTTGAAATTGGTGCCCAACAAGAGGCCACATGACAGGCCTGTTGAGCAGCCTTAGTAACCTCAAAATTCTTCAGCCTGCTTGACTCATTTTAGGACCTGGGTCAGACGCAATCACAGCTTGTTTTGAAGACCGATGATTTGCTCGTACTCAAAATTTCCGCCTTGATTGCATGAAGCAATTGGCTCAAGGACGAGCCAAATAATAGTGGTGGGGGCCCGTTGGCACCCAAAGTTTTGGGTTCATTTCACGCGCGTGCATACAAAGAAAGTTATGTGCGCTCATTTCAAGTTTTGTGCGCGCCTAAGCTAATGCGCCAAGAATGACAAGAAGTGTGCGCCAGACCGAGTTTTGATATTGTGCGCCCAGCTCAAAGTCTACCAAGCGCGCGCCAATCCGGGTTTTTGACAGTTGCACCGAAAATCAAGAAGATGCACTACAAAATCAAGAAAGGAATCATCGAGAAATCTTCTCCAATGATTAATGCCAGCAACACAAGGAAACGAGGCGCTGACAAAAGGTTAGTTAGCGAGACAGTTAAGATTGTCCTGATTCTAGAAGGCTACATAGACTACAGGCAAGTGCCTGAAGCATGCGAGGTAGTTTGTCAGTTGAGCGAGTGGAGCAAAGCAGAAAGAGGCAGAGCTCCCGAGCAAAGAAAGCTATAAAAGAAAGCAGCGACATCAAAGGTAGAGTTAGATGGTTAGATGAGATCCATTGTATTGTTGGTATCGAGCTCACTCTAAGCCTTTTTTAATGTGATGCCTTTGAATATAAGTATGAGTTTGTCATATGTGTGAAGTCTTAAAAGAATGTGCATTGCGCAATGTTGTATTTCTGGGGAATTATATCAAAAGAGATGTGCGACTCTGTTGTTGTCGAATATAGTTTGTTTACTGTATGTTTGTATTGAATGGAATGAAAGGAATGATAAAGTTGCGGCAGTTCTGATCTATTTTGTGTCTATCATGTGTTATTTGGATATGTGTGTGTGTGTTCTTTACTTATTAATAACAGTAATCCGTTTCATTTGGTATGTGTGAATGTCATCCCAGATGGATCTTAGTTTGTTTAGTCCTTCATCCCTGACACAAGACCTTATGGTCTCTATGATTCTCCGCATCTTGGGTGAGACCTTCCTCGGCCTTGTTTGAGGATTGATATGTCAATGCTCTAGGGTTTTTGTTGGTCAACTATGAACGAACCATGGATCTAAACTACCCAGCATTAAGAAGGACGTACCTCATAATGTGTTGGACCACCCTCTTCCAATGAACCATGTTGATTGGGTGTTATGAGTTGTGCTAATGAGGGAGGCATATGAAGGGATGATGAGCTAATACCTATGAGAATATTGATCATCATCATCATCAGGATCATTGTCTTCATTGCATGCCATGAGACATGATCTCCTCTAGTTACCCCTAGGTGAGAGGGGGTAATAATCCCATTAAAGAAAGTTGTCTTCACATCCATTTGATGTACCCTCCATTCCCATAAATGAAACTAAGGACATAACTGCTCTAATGGAAGTGTACATGATGACTAGAGAAAATGTCTCCTCATAGTCCACTCTCTCTTTTTGGGAGAACGCTCTCGCCACGAACCTCACCTTGAACTTCTCAATGCTACCATCTACTGCATGATTGGTCTTGTAGAGCCACTTGGAACACACTATTGACTTCCTCTCCAGTCTTGGCACTATGTCCAAACATCATTCTTCATGATGGAGATGTCCTCCTCCACCATGGCATCCCGCCATACCTAGTGGTATGCTACCTCCCGAAAGCTAGAAGGCTCAAAATCTATGATGATTCTCATCAATGCCATATAGTCTAGAAACTTTGTTGGAGGTCTTCTCTCCATAAAAGTGCTCCCAGGAGCCTCAACATACTCCTGAGCAACCCTCAATGTCTAAGTGAATCATCGAGGTCTCCTAACAAAACTGGAAGGGGCTATTGTCTCCTCCTCTTCACCTAAAGGTTGTATTGCTATGGAAGTCACGAGTGACCCTATCTCAACATTCAAAGCTTCCAGCTCTAAATCCTTTGTCATTAGAATAGGCTCATGAAACTTCTTGGATGCAAAGTCTTCCTCAAGCTTCATATCCCTTCTCACTACTATCTTCCTCTGCTCTAGAGTATAAACCATGTCGGCCTTTGAAGTCCCATTGTAACCTACAAATAAACCCTTCCTACTAGAGGGATCCAACTTGGTCCTCTTCTCTATTGGTACATGTTAAATTTAAAACAGATGCAGAGGATATTATTCCTCCAAGCAGCCCTCTAAGTAGCCCTCCAAGCTGCCCTCTTCCTAAACCACCCTCTTGAAGCTGCCCCCTTTCCAGGTCAGCCTAGGTCAGCCCTACCCTAGCTATCTCGGTCCTAACCTAGCTGTCCTAACCTAAATCCTATCCTTCCTAGCCTAGGGGGCAGCCCTAACCTAGGAGGTGGCCCTAACCTAAAGCTAACTAACCTAGACTCTATCCTATATAAAGAGAGGGAGGCACCCTCTCTTTATATCAGTTTTCAGATCAGTTTTCATATGAGTTTTACGTCAGTTCTGTAGCAGCTAATATATTCTGAGGGAGCAACAGCATAGGCTATTATGGGCAGCAGCTAGGGGCAGCATCTAGGAGATAAGATATCTCTATTGTGAGACAGAATATTTCTGTTCTGGTGGACAGCCATCTTCTCTATCCTGTAGCAGTTGTTAACTCTATCCTGTAGCTGTTGTTAACTCTATTCTGGAGCAGCAACTTGACTCTGTTCTAGGGCAGCAAATATACTTTGTTCTCAGGTTGTTCTGGACAGCAAATAAAGAGTGTTCTGGACAGCAATTGTACTCTGTTCTAAGGCCTATTTTGGACAGCATCAAAAGCCTATTCTGAGATAGCCTTAAGGTCAGATTTGGGGCAGCCAACAAGCAGCAACAAAACAGTTTTGTGACAGCAGCTAGAGAATAGCAAAAGCTACTGGTAGAGGCTCAGAACAGTAAGAACTATTGTCTTAGTGCTAGTATCTTATCTCCCTCTTTCTAAAAGAGTCTTGAAAGTTCATTATAATTGTTTGACTGATCAATATATCACCAGAAGAAGTTTGTTGAGTTTTCTTCCCCTTGAGGGTTTCCCAGGATAAATACTTGTCCTCTATGTGAATGTCTTTCTTTCAGTGATCCTTATGCTTCAGTTAATGTTCTAGTTAATTGTTAAAGGTTAAAGAACACTACTGTGAACTGTTGTTATCTGTTTAAGCTTGAAAATTAACATGGTATCAGAGCCACCCTGAAAGAGGGCATTTTCACAAGGAAGATGAGGCTAATTGCAGAATATTCCAACGAATATAGAAGGATGTCTGGGAGAATATTTCAGGAGTGCTTAAACCAAGTTTAAGGTCTGGTTGAGGTGAGTTTAAGGCATGGTACAGGTCTGCTATAATCTCAGAGCTAAGGCGGACTTCAGGACCTTCTCTTAGACCAGATTTAAGGGAAATTTCAGTCCTGTTCCAGGCTGAGCTGCAGATCCAATTTGGGTGCAAGTTTTGGAGCATATCTAAAGTTTGATGTGTGAAGCTTGAGGAGCAAATTCAAGCAAAATCTCAGAGCTTAAGAGTCTTTTAAAGTCCGTCCTGGTGTGTATCTCAAGCAAATTTCAGGTAGGATATCAGTCCGAGTTTTAGAAGCAAGAATATAGGTAAGCACTTGATTTGGGCTTATTGTGACAGAGTTTAGTGACTGGTTTTAGAGCTATGTTATGCTCTACTGTTGACTGGTTTTGAGTCCAGGGACTGGTCACTTGGTGACAAAGCAGTGATCAAAACACTTGCTTAGTTACCTCTAATAAACGTTGGGATATGTCTGTAGTTTATGACAGTCTTGAAGGAGGCCTGGCTAGGTCATTTGGACACCTATGACAATGAAGAAAATGTAAGCCTCAAAATGTTTGCACAAGGAGATGATGGACCAGCATTGCACTTACTATATCTCTGCAGTTTTGGACAGCAGAAGAGACCCATATTTGACAGCGCTAGGAGGCAACGAATTGCATTCAATCCCTCATCCACATGTACTCAGTAAGACAACAGTTTGTCACTATGAATATCTTGTTTATATTCTTGGACAAGCAACAGTAAGGAAAAGTACCTATGCAATCATACACTCAGTTATATAAGACAAGTCATAGTTTTGAGATCTAGAAGGAAAGGTTCAAAAAATATTATGGTATCTCCTTCAGAAGAATAGAGCTGCTAGTTACAGCAGTCCAAGGCATTGTCACATTCTTTTAGCAGTAGCATCCTTTTGACAACAAGGAGTTTAGCAAAGTACAAGGTATGTTTCCTATGTAGTTAGTTAATTGTGCTTGATAGTGATGTGCAGGACCATACCCGGCGGACAGGTACCAGAGGACCAGTACACATGGGGAGATGATTAGCTNAGGACGCCACCCAGGGCAGGCTGGACGTTTTCTGGAGGATGTGGCAGTGTGCTTGGACCGTTTGGCACGTGTGGCAGCTTGCAGGAGCCCTAGAAGGGCCAACGTTTTGCCTATTGGATGCTGATCTTGCCCAAAAGGGGCCAACGTTTCCCTCAGAGGGGCCTGACGTCTCCCTTTTTGGCTCATAATTTGACATTTTAGCATTTAATGTGACAAATAATGTAATATTGTTAAGTCAGCCTTGTCGGCTGTTTTAATGACCTATTTTTGTAATTAAAGGTCATTTGGATGATATAAGTAGAGGACGTTGAGCCTCATTTTGATAACACAACTCACTCTTTTGTGAGAGATCTCTTTTTAGTCTTTTGTCTTGGAATATTGGCTCTTGGAGTTGAGGGGCTACACTTGGGAGGATTATCTTTGGCATGTGTATGGTGTTTTTATCATTGGAAGATGTTACAACTAGGGTTTGATAAGCTCTTCATGAATTTGTAAGTGTATTTTTCATACAAAACTTCTTGATTGAATGGTTGGAGGTTTAATATCTTACATGTTTACATTGTTATTATTATGCTTCATCATTGAAACCCTAGGGAGCAAGCACACAAGTAGGTCATTGCTTCATGTCCCCATGATAAAAACTTGTTTAGCCATTTGATTAAGAAGAATATAGCCTAGCCATTGCTACACTATTTCTTCTTTTTCTTGAGTTAGTTTGAAACATAAATTGAAGAAAGAAGACATCCTAGGCCTAATTAACTTTACACCTAGGGTTTGATTCTTAGGGTTTGAAGAGCCTTGGCTCTACAACACTTTTCAGCCCTAGATTTATGTTTTGAAGCTAGCCGTTTTGCCAAAGAGTTTTAAGGAAAGAGGGAGGAGCATGAGGCCTTGCTTAAGCAACACCAGAATGAGCCTCCTCCCCTTAGGGTTTTGACTTCATGGCCCTGCTATTGCAACACCATTAAACCTAACTCTCCCGTCCTTAGATTTAGATCCTTCCAAGCCTTTAGTCTCACTCCTTGACTCCATTTACCCTAAGGCACTAGTCTAAGAATGCAACGTTGAGTCTTTTGTGTTAAAAACAATCTTTCTAGCTCTCAAAAATTGAAACCCTAACTAACCCTAGAGACTTACTAACCCTAACTAGCTAATGACGTCATGCCTATTTTGATCTCTTGTTTGGTATAAAACGTTGTGGCTTTGTCATCTAGCATTTACATTGAAGTGTTGAATACTTTCCTTGGCTTATTTAGCAAAACGTTCACTTCATTGTCTAGTTAAACTAACCTTAGAATAGGGCTGACGTCACCCTTAGTAGTATAGTGACACAGCAACATTATATATATATGAGCACACTTAATGCGTTGTGATAATACAAGGATTGATTTTGTACATTGAATGCCAGTATCATTTTGTATTTATTGAAGAAGTAATATTATAAGCCGTTGCCTTTATTGCAATCATTGACTTCGTCAATAATTACGTTTATTATTGCTCATGTATATTAAAGATAGTCATTAACAATTGAAGTACTAACCATTGTTTGCACGCTTTAGTTTTATTTGCCTTGTCTCGCAAACAGGTGCCTTTTTTCAGTGGAACATCTTCTCTTTGACTATCTCTCTTGGTAGTAATCTGTGAAGGGGAAAACCTACTTTGACCTTTTGAACCTAAACCCTTGATTTTTCTCTTTCAGCACCCCAGATTACTAGGGACGTCTCCCTTGGGATTAGCCACCCTAAATAGAAAGAGCTCCCCATCGAGGTGACAGTGGGTGGGGAAGCTCCTGTTACGCCAGTTTGAATCTTGCCTTCAAGCTACTTAATCTATCCTACAAACTGAGCGATAACGGTCCCTAATACAAGAGCTCAATAGTATTATGCATGTAATCCATAGTATGTCTCACAGTGTCCGCCAGTTTGCCGAAAGAGAAGAGAACTAAGATGGAGCCTTCTGGGAAGAAAGTGATTTTTGTTGGGTACAATGAAACATCCAAGGCCTACAGAATCTATGTTCCAGGCCAAAGATATGTCGAGGTAATCAAGGATGTAACTTTTCATGAAGAAGCTGCATTTAAGAAATCTAAAGAATTGCAGCAAGATACAACGATGGAGGAACCTGAAGAGCCATTGGATCAAGTTGATAATGTGGCTATTATGGCTTAGATTAATGATGCAGAACCCACCATCTATGAGGATGATGCTAAGCAGCGAGAATGGAAAGATGCCATGGTGGAAGAATATCAATCCATCATGAAAAATGATGTATGGGAAGTAGTTCCAAGACCAGAAGGAAAATATGTGGTTACTTCCAAATGGTTGTTCAAAATAAGCATGCAGCTAATGGAAGTATTGAGAAATACAAAGCAAGATTTGTGGCTCGTGGTTTTTCTCAAAAAGAAGGTATTGACTATGATGAAACATTCACACTTGTTGCAAGGTACACTTCCATCAGGACCATCATATCCCTCACTTCAGTTATGGGTTGGAAACTTCACCGGATGGATGTAAAGACTGCATTCCTCAATGGTCAAGTTGAGGAAGAGGTATATATAGAACAACCAGAGAGTTTCATGGTTCAAAGAAAAGAATCACATATGTGCAAATTAAAGAAAGCACTATATGGGCTGAAACAGGCACCAAGGGCTTGGTATGTGAGAATTGACAGTTATCTTCAGAGCTTGGATTTCTCCAAGAGTGCAGATGATCCCAATCGATATTTCAAGGTAATAGAAAATCATCCCCTAATTTTGGTTCTATATGTTGATGATTTGTTCGTTACTGGAGAGGAACAACTGATAGCTCAGTGTAAGAGAGAGATCACTTCTGAATTTGAAATGAAAGACATTGGACTCATGCATTACTTCCTTGGTTTGGAGGTATGGAAAAAGTCAGATGAAATTTTCCTTTCTCGAGGAAAATATGCAGTTGATATACTGCGCAGATTTGGTATGCTAGATTGTTAATCCATCCATGGTATCTAACTTAAAGAAGTTACATAAGTCATATTCTAAATCTAACTTGGTGGACCCATCTATGTAC
This sequence comes from Picea mariana, assembly GCA_032191745.1. Lineage (NCBI taxonomy): Eukaryota > Viridiplantae > Streptophyta > Pinopsida > Pinales > Pinaceae > Picea > Picea mariana. The sequence continues at coordinate 48,595 of JASDQU010819144.1, read as the reverse complement.
AAGCAGCTTATTGGATGCTTGATGTATTTGACATATACAAGGCCATATATATTCTTTGTTGTAAGCACCTTGAGTCAATTCATGTCTGAGCCGAGACACAGACATTGGATTGTTGCTAAACATGTCCTCAGATATTTGAGAGGATCCATTACATATGGACTTAGATACACTTCCAATGGAGGAGTGTTACTTCATGGTTATGCTAATTCAAACTGGGTTGGGAGCTCAGTGGACTGGAAGAGTACTTCCGGATACTGTTTTAGATTGGATTCAACTATGATATCTTGGTCAAGCAAGAAACAGGGCTCCATATCACAAAGTACAGCTGAAGCAGAGTATATAGCAACCAGTAATGAAAGCAGAGAAGCAATATGGCTGAGAAAGCTTATGTCTGGGTTGTTTCACGAGAGCTTAGAAACACCTGTTATCCATTGTGATAACCAGAGTTGTTTAAAGCTCACAGAGAACCTGGTCTTCCATGACAGATCAAAGCATATTGAGATGAAATATCACTTCATCAGAGACATGGTCCAAAGACGTACCATCAAGGTGTAGTACATTCGTACTGATGAGCAAATAGCAGATATTTTGACTAAGCCTTTGTCCCTTCGAAAATTTGTGTACTTCCAGGACAAGCTTGGTATGGCAGAGAATGCGACCCTCACTGAGAGGGAATAGCAACATAAAGAGGAATTCTCCAATTAGAGGCCTTAATTGGCCACCCTAAAGCTAGCCAGGGAGATTTGGAGAATCAACCAGTCTTGTGAGGTATTGACAAAAGCCAGGGGGAATGTACAACCTCTGTGAGTCAAACCAAAAGTCAAGACGAACGAGATGCTATATGATCTTGTGAGTCAAGCCAAGGCAAAGGTAGAAGCCTTGTAAGTCTAATGCAAAAGTCAGGGGGAATGTACAACCTCTGTGAGCATAGACAGTCTAGTGCAAAAGTCAAGGGGAACGTACAACTTCTGTGAGCATAGACAAACTAGTGCAAAAGTCAGGGGAAACGTACAACCTCTGTGAGCCTAGTCAAACCTTGTGAGTCTGGTGCAAAAGTCAGGGGGAACGTACAACCTCTGTGAGCATAGATAGTCTAGTGCAAAAGTCAGGGGGAGCGTACAACCTCTGTGNCAACCTCTATGAGCATAGACAGTCTAGTGCAAAATTCAAGGGGAACGTACAACCTCTGTGAGCATAGACAGACTAGTGCAAAAGTCAAGGGGAACGTACAACCTCTGTGAGCATAGACAGACTAGTGCAAAAGTTAGGGGGAATGTACAACCTCTGTGAGCCTAGTCAAACCTTGTAAGTCTAATGCAAAAGTCAGGGGGAATGTACAACCTCTGTGAGCATAGACAGTATAGTGCAAAAGTCAGGTGGAACGTACAACCTTTGTGAGCATAGACAAACTAGTGCAAAAGTCAGGGGGAACGTACAACCTCTGTGAGCCTAGTGCAAAAGTCAAGGACAAGAAATTCTCCAAGACTGCCTTGTATGTCAAGGCTAACTTAAGACTTGGAGAAAAGCCTTGTAAGGCAAGAAGAAACTGCCAAAAGTCTTGTGAGCTTTGTGTGTCAAAGAAAAAGTCAAGACAAGTGTTATGAGCTTTGTGTGTCAAAGCAAAAGTCAAGACAAGGAAATGTGAAAAGTTATCCTAGGTCTTCATGATGAGCTATGAGCATTCCTTAGGGACTAGCCACCCCTAAGTGAAATAACTCTAGCAATTGACCATGGTTAAGGAGAACTCGATGATCACATTCCATGATTCTTATCTGCATAAGGTTACAAAACTTCTTGTGATATATTGACCATGTGTAGATGTCAACAAGTCAATGATCATGTACAATGACTAGAAAGAACTATGTCCAAGTGGATGCCTGAAGAATAGCCTCTTTGCTGCGAAGGAGTGTTAAATTTAAAACAACTGCAGAGGATATTATTCCTCCAAGCAACCCTTTAAGTAGCCCTCCAAGCTGCCCTCTTCCAAGCATCCCTCCTCAAGCTGCCCTCTTCCAAGCAGCCCTCCAAGTTGCCCTCCTCAAGCTTCCCTCTTCCTAAATCGCCCTCCTAAAGCTTCCCCCTTTCTAGGTCATCCTAGGTTGGCCCTAACCTAGCTGTCCTAACCTAAATCCTATCCTAGCCTAGGGGGCATCCCTAACTTAGGAGGTGGCCCTAACCTAAAGCTACCTAGCCTAGACTCTATCCTATATAAAGAGAGGGAGGCACCCTCTCTTTATATCAGTTTTCATATGAGTTTT